>JAODAL010008798.1:0-114995 GCA_025379985.1 Phyllomedusa bahiana | reverse complement strand
GAAATTTTTCCAGATTTGTATTTCCAGGTGTTGATAGGTGCAAAAATCCCTTTTTTATCGAATACTTTACAGATACGTTTTTTTTACTTTGGCGCACTCAGCTTTTTTTGGGGCCCCTTTCTTAAAATTGGAATACGAATTTTGTGTCCCCACAGGTAAATTGAAAAGGTGCAAAATACCTTTTATACCCGAAACTTTGATACGTGTTTTTTCCTTTGGCCAGCCGTTTGTTGTGTCCCCTTTGCATTTAAAATTTAATCAGCATTTTGGTGTCCCACAGGGTAAATTTGGGAAGGTGAAAAAAATCCCTTTTATTACCCGAAACATTAAAGATAGTTTTTTTTCTTTTTCCCCAGCCAGTTTGTTGATAGACACTTGCATTTTAAATTTGAATCCAGAATTTGTTTTCCCACAGGTAAAATGATAGGTCCCAAAAAAATACCTTTTTTACCAAATAATTCAAAATGTGTTTTTTACTTTGGCGCACCAGCTTTGTTTTTGGGGACCTTGCATAAATTTTTATACGAAATTTTGTGTCACCACAGGTAAATTGAAAAGGTCCCAAAAAAAATACCTTTTATTACCCGAATACATTCAGATAGTTTTTTTTCACTTTGGCCACCAGTTTTTTGATGATCATTTGCAGTTAATTTAAATCAGAAAATTTTGTAGTCCACAGGTGAATTAAAGGGGCCAAAAATCCTTTTATTATCCGAAAACTTTTCAGAAGGTGTTTTTTTCATTTGGGGGCCGGGCCAGCTTTGTTGATGATTACTTTGCGTTAAATTGAATCCAGAAATTTTTTTTTGATTTGGGGGATTTGAAATAGCTTGTTTTCCATTTTTTAATAAGGGATTTTCCAAAACTTTTCCCATCCCTTAAAAAATTTTTTTTTTTAAAATGGAGGAAATTCAGGGGGAAAGGAGCAAAGGGGGGGTGGATTTGGGGGTAGAGGTACGAGAGAAGGTGCCCCTTCAGTGCGGCGACAAACGCTGCAGCGGATTCGTTGGGGGACGTCGGCCTGTCACGTGGGTCGGGGCCCCTGTGAATTCAGTAACGAACAGCGTCGCAAATTTTTTCAGTGGGTTTAAAGCAACCCGCATCCAGCAGTCTTTCCCTCGTCCTCCCGTCCCGGCCCCAAAAGTGTATCAGCATCACCGATCCGTCCAAAATGAAGCAGCCCCAAAAGCAAATCGTGACCCACCCCTGTGGATAACCATTTTTTGAAGACCTCTTTGATGACAAATCGGTTGGGGTAAAGGCTGTTAAAAGATAAGAGGCCAAAAAGGGGTGATTTTTTGCTCTGAGCCCAGTTACTGTGCATCAGGGAGGAGAAGGAAACGGTCAACGGCAAAAAACCGGGGGGGTCGCAACGCCTTTTTCAGTCCCCCTTTTCTTGTAGCCCCCACTTGGGGGAAGTGGGCGAGTAAGTCCTGTTTGATGATGATGAAAAATTGCGGGGTCCCCTGGCTTTTCAGCAGAATTTGCTTTCGGGTTCATCAGGAGAGGAGGAAACGATGGGGGGAGTGCAGTACGGGTTCGCCTCCAAAAAAGGGGAAGGGCGGTCCAGAAGTCCCCTGATATGATTGCAAACCACGGTCAGGCAAACCCCTCCTGCTTATCCCCTCAAAAGGGCCAGGACCTTCAAGCCGGGCTTTTTGACAAGCCTTGATTTCCCCAGCGTGTCATATGCCCCTTTGCCCTAACGATAAGAGAGGAAGAACCCTTTGGTGGTTAACCACCCCAAAATGTTAGTAAATGCAGCGAATGCGAGTTGAAAAGGAGGCAACTTGGCAAAAAAGGCAGGATGAAGGGGGTCCAACCCTGTCAACCCTTGTCTCCCCCTCCTCCTCCTCCGCCACCCAAGCGTTCTCGCTGCCATGTCTTCAGAGTATGATCGGGGTCGCCTCCGTTCAGCCCCCAGTCGCCCAAATACCACCAGCACCCCAGAGGGGCCCCTTACCCCTTCTCTTCCCCCAGTTGATGACCTGCACGCCTACAGCGGCCCCGTCTAGAGCCCGCCTTCTGTCTTCAGGTTTTGGGGGAGAAGAAAACTTTTAACCCCAACCATCCCAAAACCAAAGCCTGAATGTCGGCATTGCCGGCTTTTGGGGTTGGAATGTTGCCTTTCGTTGGTGGACAGTGGGGTTTCCCCCACTTGGCCCTTGCCTGCCCCCCTTTTCCAGATCCGGAGGATTTCTTTGCCAGAAAAAACCGTCCCTTGGCCCCGCCCAAACGGTTTTTCATTGTGGCGGAAAAGTCCATTTGGGCACATGGGTTAGTAAGCAGGCCAAGGGCCCCAATATCTGTGCGCTCAGGGTGAGTGGGGGGTGTCCTTTGGGGGGACGGGGGGCTCTAGGTCGGCCCAGCTCTTCAAAACGCAGGATGGTGCAGGGTTTTTTCCCCCCAAAGGGTTCTGGGGGCATAGTGCCCAGAGAAACCCCGGCGTGTGAAATTAATCTGTCTTAGACCCCACACAAAGGTAGGGGCTGTGGACGGCTCCGCAAAGAGACCAGCGCTGGTGGGTGCCAAAAACCTTGTGCCCGGCAAGGTGGTGGGATAAGGGGGAAATTGTGGCCCCCCTTAAGTCGGTGGCTGGAGAAACCCTTGCTGGACATGTCATGAACCTTGTCGTCCAGAAATTTTCAAGAGTAACGGGTTGGGGTGCTGCGAGGAAAGGGCCGAGTCTAATTCGCACTTCCCCGTTCGCCCCCTGTTTTCCCCTGGCTGCGTTGGCGTCGCTCGGCCTCCCCCTAAAAGTTTTATTGTTGGGGGGGAAAAATTCCCCCCTCCACATGCTCCAGGTTGTGGCAGCGCCAATGCCATTACCAGTACGAAGTACACATGGCCCGACAAGCACCGGTGGGACCTTTGGGGTGTTTAGCCACGAAGTGGAGGCGGGAAGAGTCCTTTCAAAAACCAAAAAAGGTCAGTGCGGACATTTCCCTTTTAGTGAGCATTGTGGGGTCTTTTCTGGAAAGATCGTTGGACATCTGAAAAAACAGGTCCCAGGGAGGAGGGGGACGGAACGATGGGGACCCGGGCCTTTCTCTCCGTAAATTCCCCAAAGGCCCCACGTTTCCAATTTCATGGTCTTCATTAGGCGTGGTTCGGGGTCCAGGGCTAGTGCAAGGCGATTGCATCGGCTCTCAGGGTGCATATCTCAGGCAAGTACAGGGCTGTGTTGAAACAGTGCCGGAGGAAGCGGAGGAGGTGGAGGAGGTATTCACTAGACACCGCACGTTACTGACGTCCCTGCCTTGGAAAGAGGTTGGCGCGAATTTGAGGCGGAGGAGGAAGATCAGTTTGCTAGTGCCCCTCGACCCTGAGGCTTGGAATAAATCAAGGCTCAATCTCTTCCCATGATGTGGCTTGGTTGTCCATTTCCTCAACATGATTCTCGCCATTAAGGCATCAAATGAACCAACAGTTGATGGGTGGACACCCTCCTGGATCCATGGTACAAAAACAAAACTCAGCACCCTTTCACTTCCAACAACCCAAAATAGAGAGTAAAATGCAGGAAAAGGGAAGACCTTGCTGATTGATCAACTGGAGACATACTGTTGCGTCTCTTCACGTTCTCAATTGTCTCGTTGGAAAACAACATCAGCGACGTGAAAGCAGGTAGAGTGCCAAGTAGCCGTAGCGGCAGCAGCAGCAGCAGGCCAGGAGGCAGAAGCATAATGGCGTGACCACTCTGGCAATCTTTATTTACAACTCACCAACGAATTGCAATGGAGGGCACCATCCAACAAGCAGCTGACGCTTAAGATCATTGGTGCACGACTATCTGCGTCTCAACACCGATGGTTTGTATGTGTTCGGACCCAATAGACTTCTGGGTATCCAAAATGGACGAATGGCCCGCGAGCTCGCTCGCCACGCAATAGAGGTGTTGTCAATGCCAGCAGCCAGCGTATATCTGAGCGGACTTCTGCACAGTGGAGGTAGTAATTACAGACAACGCATCGATTTTCCCACAGATATGTGGATCGTTTGACTTTATCAGATGAATCAGGCATGGGAATCATTTGATGATGTTGTGGCCCCAATTGCCGAGGTACCGATTAGTTGCCGGTCTATTCACATTCCTCTTCAAACAGAAATGGTCCGCTTGAAAATATTTTTTAAAATGATCCATTTCATACTACAATTTTTTTCTCTTTTCCAACAGTTTCATTTTACTGGTTTGGCTGTGAGGAGACTGTAAAAGACAGCAATTTTTCATGCAACCCCGAAATTCCATTTTACTCACTTTATCTTCAGAAGTTTCGCATTGCATTGGTTTTGAGGTTATGTTGCTGTGAGATACTGCTATAATTATGTTCTTTGGAACAGAAATGTTGGCTTCTAGTGGCATTTCTCCATCACAATTTTAATAGTGGACTGAGATAGTCTATTATAAATTTTTGGGGGTCATGTTGCTTGTGAGATATCAGCAATAATCATGGTCCTTTGGAACAGAAATGTGGCTTTAAAGTGGCATTTCTCCCTCACAATTTTTAAACAGTGGCTGAGAAGTTTTTTTATAATTTTTTGGGTTCATGCTGCTTGAAATGCAACTATAACTACAGGTCCTATTCTAAAAAAATTTGTTTCTACAGGACATTTTGTTCTTCTCAATTTTTCAAATGTGCTCAAGGGTCTGTTTTGAATTTTTTGGGGGCATTTTGTGTGACATGCAGCTTATACTACACGGTCCTATTATTAATAAAAATGTTGTTTCTAACAGAATTTGTTCTTCAACAATATTCCAAAGTGGCTCATGGGTCATGCTTTGATTTTTTTGGGGGCACCCTTCTTTCTGTGACATGCAGCTATTACTACAGGTCCTACTATAAAAATAAAAATGTGGTTTCTAACAGTCATTTGTTCTATCACAATTGTCAAAGTGGCTCATGGGTTCATGTTTTGAATTTTTGGGGGATTTTGCTGTGACATGCAGTATACTACAGGTCTTATTATAAAAAAAATGTTGTTTCTAATTAGCATTTGTTCTTTCAATTGTCAAAGTGCTCAAGGGTATGCTTTGAATTTTTTGGGGGCATTTTAGGCTGTGACATGCAGCGATACTAAAGGTCCTATTATTAAAAATGTTGTTTCTACACTGCTTTTGTTCTGCACAATTGTCAAGTGGCTCATGGGTCTTGTTTTGAATTTTTGGGGGCATTTGTGTGGGACTTGCAGATATACTACAGTCTTATTATAAAAAAAAAAATGTTGTTTCTAATAGACATTTGTTCTTTACAATTGTCCAAAGTGGCTCAAGGGTCCAATGTTGGAATTTTTGGGCATTTTGCTGTGACATGCAGCTATACTACTGGTCCTATTATAAAAAATGTTGTTTTAACAGACATTTGTTCTTCACATGTCAAAGTGCTCATGGGTCATGTTTTGCAATTTTTGGGGGCATTTTGCTGTGACATGCAGCTTTACTACCAGTCTTATTATAAAAAAAAAATGTTGTTTCTAATAGACATTTGTTCTTTACATTGTCAAAGTGGCTCAAGGGTCATGGCTTTGAATTTTTAGGGGCATTTTGCAGTGACATGCAGCTATTCTACAGGTCCTATTATAAAAAATTGGTGTTTCTAACGACATTGTTCTTCACATTTGTCAAAAGTGGTCATGGGTCATGTTTTTGAATTTATTTGGGGGCTAAATGTGCTGTGACATGCAGCGCTTATACATGGTCCTTTTATAAAAAATATTGTTCGTTTCTAACAGACATTTGTTTCACAATTGTCCAATGTGGCTCAAGGGTATGGCTTTGAATTTTTGGGGCATTTTGCTGTGACATGAAGCTTGTACTTACAGGTCCTATTATAAAAATTTTTTGGTTCTAACACGACATTGTTCTTCACAATTGCAGGTGCTCATGGGTCCATGTTTGAATTTTGGGGGCATTTTTTGTGACATGCAGCCTATACTATAGGTCCCTATTATAAAATAATGTTGTTTCTTAACAGGACCATTTGGTCTTCACAATGTCAAAAGTGGTCTCAAGGGTTCATGTTTTGAAATTTTTGGGGTCATGTTCTGTGGAAATTGCAGCTATACTATTGGTCTATTATAAAAAAAAAATGTTGTTTCTAACAGGGGAATTTGTTCTTCACAATAGTCCAATGTGGCATAAGGGTCATGCTTTGATTTTTTGGGGGCAATTTTGCTATGACATGCAGGCTATAACTACATGTACTATTATAAAAAAAAAATGTTGATTCTAACAGACCCTAATTGTTCTCTCTATTGTCAAGAGTGGCTCAAGGGTGATGGTGCTGTCAGAAATACAGAATAGGTTAGGACACTGTTATGGACACATATTGCAAAATGACTTGTTTTTGCAAGATTCACTTTAACATAGCTATCAACCCCTGTATTGAGGAAAACACATTTAATACAATTAAAAAAGAGACAAAAGACATGGTGGGATACCAACCTATTTTAAAAATGTGTTTTCTAGAATTAAACTACTAAAAAACTGGCAGGTACAAAATAGCTGGTAAAAAAATTCCTCTGAATTGTACAAGGGAGGTACAGGAAAACTTTACCAGATGTAGGTTATTCAGAGGACATGGAGTATGGAGCACGGACAGAGAACAAAGTAAGAGACAATTTCCTCAGCACGTTGAGTAAAATGAGAAAAAGAAATGCCAAGAAAAAGGGCCCCTGGGTGGAACAGGAGCGTTAACCACCAGTATTTCCAGTGAGCTATTGGTCCGAACTCATACGGAGGGGCAAGCGTACCAGGGTCTTGACTGTGTATGAGGAAGGCTGGAGGTCTTACCTCACACTTCAGCTTTCGCACTCTGCTTCAGCACGACTGTTTTCGTTGCTCGTTCATAAGGGCATTGTATCGTGTAATAATTAGATGACGGTCGCCAGCCTGGGCTATCACCGCACCCACTGTAACTCCGGCCGGCTGCTGAAACCCGCGTGTTAAAAGTGAAAGACGCTAGCCTGGGTCTACTACACCGCACCCACTGTGAGTCTGCAGCTGGACTCCGTGTTTAACAGATGGCTGATGGCAGCACTGGCTCTCACCGTTAGGGGCAATCAGGAGAGCTTCAAAATTTCTCTAAAAATCAGATTTTGAAAAAGGTGATTTCTGTGAGGTTATGTAGTGTCAAAAAGGGGGTCCAGGCTGGACACAAATTGCCAATTTGAGGCTTAAAATTTTCTGGGTCTGAGTCTCTATGGGGTCGATCATTTGTTTCCAGGGGAGTCTGTCCACTAATCAATGAAGATGGATAGGAGGAAAAAATGAAAACCATTGAATCTGATTGGCTAATCTGACTCAGAAGCCAGGAGGGCAAATTTTCTTATCAACTAAAGTAAGTATTTTTGGGATGATTGGAATTTGGGGTGTGCAGACGAATTAAAACATCTACACGTTGTAAAAAAATACCTTTAAAAACTGCTAGGGGAGGGGTGGATGTGGTATGTGATCACCCAGTTGGAAAAAAAGCAAAATGGTAATAATGTAAAACTATAAATAAAAACTTCCTAAATAAATTCTGTAAACAAATGTCTGTTTTCCAAAATAATTATACTAAATGAGAGTCACTGTACTCAAAATAGCATAGTACCACTTTGTGATCTGTGGATCAATACAGTTTAGGGGTCCACTGTGGCCCAGGAAGGGATAGTCTATGTCCCAGTGAAACTAAAATGGTGGTTGAAAGCTCCTATTTCGGCACTTTTTACTTGATGGGTCAGACAGGTTTTAATGGTCATACTGCGGAAACAGGACAGATATAGTTAATGTCCAGGTCAACTAAAAAATGGTGTTACAAAGGACTCCTTTCCCAGCACTTTTAAATTTGGGGTCAGACAGGTTTAACGGTCATTACTGCGGTCAGGAAAGTATAGTCTATGTCAGTTCAACTGAAAATGGTGGTTCAAAGGACTCTTTTTCTTGCCACTTTTTAATCTGTGTGTCAGAAAGGGTTAATGGTCATACTGCGGTTCGAACAGGTATAAGTCATTGTCTCCAGTTAACTAAAATGGTGTTTGAAAGGACTCCCTTTTCCTCAGTCCTTTTTAATCTTGGGTCAGACAGTTGAATGGTTATACTGCGGTCAGGGGGACGGTATAGTCAATGTCCAGTTCAACTAAAATGGTGGTTCAAAGACTCCTTTTTCTTGCCACTTTTTAATCTGTTGGTCAGGACGGTTTAATGGTTCAGACTGCCGGTACAGGACAGTTATAGTGAAGTCCAGTTTAAACTAATTGGTGGTTGAAAGGACTCACTGTTTCCGGCACTTTTTAATTGGGGTCATTGCCGGTTTGGGATCATGCTGCGCTCCAAGACAGGATATTTTCAAATGTCCAGTTCATGTAAAATGATGTTCAAAATCATACGGCCCTTCTGGCACTTTTTAATTTGTGGGTCATGCAGGTTTAAGGGGTCATGCTGTGGTGCATGTCAGGGATAGTGAATGGTCTGTGATTTTTTTTCTGTGGCTTTTTAACCTAATTGGTCTTGTCTAAGTGTTAGCACATATACAGTTTGCTGTTGTGGATGTTTATTCCAGCTTTCTCATCCCTGTTTGGGTGTAAGAATGAATGTGTTGTTCCTTCATAGACTTTAATGGTCATCGGCGATAATCTATCATCGACCTATCGGATATCTTATTGATATTGTCGATCTTCGCACAGTCGACCGATGACGATAGTCAACGTAATCGCTCATCACTACTGAACACCCCTAAAAAGACCCCATATTGGAAACTACACCCTTTAAATAATATATCCAGGGGTGCAGGGAGTATATCTATCCCACAGGTGTCTCACAATTTTTTTAGCGTTAGGCTGTGAAAATGAAGACATTTTTTTTTTTTCAAACAATCTGCAATTTTAGTTGAAAATTTTGAATTTTTATAAAGAATTCTGGAAAAAAGCCCCTTAAATTTTGTTACACAATTTCTTCCAAGTACGGCAATACCCTATTTATGGGTGCAAACTGTTGTTTGGCTGCATGGCAAGGCATAGGCAAGGGAGGGAGCATTTTTTGACTTTTGGAACACAGATTTTGATTGGTGTCATGTCACATTTGCAAGCCCCCAATGAACCAGAACATGTGAAACCTTCCAGAAGTTACACCATTTTGGATTCAACACCCCTCATGGATCTCATCTAGAGGTGCATTATGCATTTTGGGTGCACAGATATTCCATAGTTTTTTTTTAGCATTGGGCCAGTTACGTCATTGTATTTTGAGTTTCAATTTTACAGCGTTTAGCATGGCAGTGTAAATTACTGGATAAACTTTTATATGGAGTCGGTGACAATTGCAATGATATAAATTTTATATAGTTTTTTATGTTTTATTAGTTTTACACAATAGAAAAATGTCTATAAAAAATTGCTTCTTTATGGTGTCCTATTCTGACAGCCATAACTTTTTCATTATTCTGTATACGGAGCTAATTATGGGCTTGATTTTGGTGGCATTTGTTGGCGTTGTTATTGTTACCTTTATGGGGTTCATATTCCACTTTGAAACCTTTTTATTAAGGTTTTGGTGAGGCGTTTTGAAAAAAAAAACAGCAGTCACCATGCGGTATAAATCACACCCCAGCTTTACTCAGCAGGTTAACACAATTACAGCGATACCCAATTTGTATATTGTTTTAAGCTTTACTGCTTTTCACAATAAAAACATTTTTATTCAAAAAGGAAAACATGGTTTTGCATCGCCATAGTCTGAGAACCATAACTTTTTTTATTTTTCTGTGTACGGAGCTGTATAGCAGCTTGATTTTTGCGGGATGATTCGATGTTTTTTTTTTTTTTTTTTTTTTGTATCACTTTTGGGCAGACAAGGCTTTTTGATTGCTTTTAAATCAATTTTTTTGGAAGGCAGGAAGAAAAAACTGCAATCCTAGTAGTGTTTTTTTATTTTTATTTTTAACAGCATTCACTTTGCAGTATCTGTGACAAGTTAATTTTACTCCCTGGGTAGAGAAGATTATGGCAATACCCAGTTTATGTAGTTTTTTTTTTTTTTTATGTGAAAGCACGTTTTTTTTTTTTTAAAAAAAGTGTTTTATTGTGTAAAACAATATTTTGCATCACTGCCTTATGATAGCCATAACTTTTTTTTTTTGTGGGATGAACTGACGTTTTAATTGGCACCACTTTGGTGTTTATTTGATATTTTAATCACTTTTTTTCCATTTTATGTGCTGCGGTATGATCAAAAATCGCAATTCTGTGACATGTTTTTTTTTTTTATGGCATTCACCGTACAGGTTAATTAACATGAAATAATTTTATATGGTTGTTGTTAGCATGCAGCAATACCAAATATGGGGTACTTTATTTATTTTTTATCTTTTTTGGGGCGATTTGCATTTGTAAAGGGGAAAAGGGCAGTGTTCGTATTTTATATTATTTTTTCCAGGATTGTGTTTAGTTTTTTAACTTTTTTAACTTTTTCACATTTTTTTTCTCTTTTCCCCATAGGGTATTAGTAAGAGCGATCTTCAAATTGCTGTTACAAGGCAGACCAGCATAGAGCAGAACTGCTCTATACTGGTCTCCATGATGACTGTCAATCGCCATGCCGACAATGCATTTAGTAAAGCATCCGGGAGGTCGGTTGAGTGGAGAGCTCAGACCATGAGATTTCGCGATAATCAAGGTTAATGAACCACGGGCGGAGTGAGCTCTGGCTGTGGGTGATGCGGCATGAGGCCAGTGCTAATTTACCACTGGTCCCATGTCGCGATCGTGCGGGGCTCATTTGTAGGCCTGCACAATCAGTAGGAAAAACCCATATGTCCATTTGCTGGAATGCAATCCCCGCTAGGGCGTATTGTCTTATGTCGGGAAGGGGTTAATCTATGATGGCGTAGTGTGTTACTAAAGTGTAATCTTTGAGACTGTGACCCCAGCTCTATTCAGGTTATTGACCCAGTCTTCCTGTGTAGTTGTGAGTAGCGATGGGCGAATTGATTCTAACGAAGTGGAATTCGTTTAGAATTTCAGGAAACCTTCGGTTCGGAACGAAGCGAACTTTGGGGTACTTTCGGTGAATGAAGTGTGCTTCTTGATTGATAAAATGGTCTGCGAGCCACATGGCGCTACAGTGGCAAAGCACTCCTGGGAGGAAGAAGGGCATAGCCAGCATGACATGAGGCAGGAGGTGAAGTCCCAATCAGAGACCGCGGGATTCTGTGACGTCACGCACTATATAAGTCCGGTCCGGGCGCGACGCCGGAGCTCACAACTCCTCTCACTGTGATCATCAGGGAAAGTGCTGCCGCGGCTATTAGCTCTCCTGAAAGAATTGATTTTTATATAGCGATTTCTGTGGGTGTCCAGCTTGTTCTCAAGACTGTTTTCTATTAATGTTTCCATTTCTAAACATTTTTGGGGTATTGGATCTGAAACCAGTGTGCGTCACTGCACTGCATATACATTCAATATCCAAGTGGGATCTAAGCCAATCCTGAAGTATTCATTTAAAGAAACAGCGTTATTAACAATACAAATACAACATTCATTTTTGGCTGCTCAATTCTATTGCGCAATTTTACCCAAATACCAGCGGTTGTTAATAAGCGTTGTTTTTGGCTGGTGTGCCTGACCCCAGAGGAAAACCGTGCTTTTTTCAACGCAAAATATATACAATTTTTCCTGAAGCCTAAATCAACAAGTATAAGGTTAAGTTACAAACTGTATCTCTGTTTGTGTGCGTAGAAAACACGCAATTGTAAACACCTACAAAGATACTATTTTGTGCGGCCTCAATTCCTTTGGCCAATTTACATCCAGGGTTAATTAAGCGTTGTTTTGCTGGTGTGCTGACAAAAAATAAACGTCACTTTTTCACGCCAAAATATATAAATTCTTATCCATGTAGCCTAATTCACAGCAAAGGGTTCAAATTACAACTGTATCTCTTGTTGGAGTGGCCGTTAGTAAAACACGCAATTGTAACACGCTACAAAGCTACATAGTTTGTGGGGCTTCAATTTCTTTTGGCGCAATTTAAACATCAGGGGTTAATTAAGCGATTGTTTTTTGCTGGTTGCTGACAAAAATAAACCGTCGTTGTCAACACCATAGTATATACATTTTTCCCCCTGTAGCCTAATTCACAAAGCAAAGGTTAATTACAACTAAGTTCTCTTGTTTTGTGGTGGCCGTAGAAAACACGCCACCAAATTCATCAATTTTCCTTAGCCTAATTTTCATGTCCGTAGAGGTTAAATTAAGACCTGTTTGGCTTTTATCATTTAGTAAAACACAACAGTGGGATTTTTAAATGGCCACATACCAAGTAACATTTTCTGGCATTGTGGAGCGCAATTTATATCCAAGGTAACCCAAGCTTGTTTACTGGGTTTCAATTGGAGCAAAAACCAGGTGTATATTTATCAATATACAGATAGCATCATCCAAACATGTCTGTACAATTTAGAACCAACAGTATGTCAGTACAGAGAGTGGCAGTCTCTGCACTGACGGTGGCATGGCAACAAAGCATTCCTGACAGGCCCAAAGGGTCGCAGCACAGCAAGCAAGGAGTGACGTCGCAGCAGAGGGTCACTCGTGATCACAACTGCCTCACCGAGTGATTGGGGTTGGGGGGGGGGGCGGGGGGGGGGGGGGGGGGGGGGGGTGGGGGGCATCCTCTTCCTCCCCATAAGACATCCTAACAACCCCAGCCAAGATACGGTGGGAACCTGACAACCACACCCTTAGTTTGTATGCATGGCCCCGGTATGTGAGCGGGTCAGGGGGGGGGGGGGGGGGCCGGGGGCGGGGACAATACCACCTGTCCTCCAGCCCGCATCTGTCCCATCCGTTCCCTCAGCCCAGAGATCCTACTAGGTGGTCTTGGCTCAGCTCCACTATATACGAGGATGAACAATTTGAGGAGGGCAGTCAGCTACTACTTTGGCAGCGAATGAAATGGGGCCATATCCCCTGCTTCTTGCAGTAGGCGGCAAAGTATAGATGTGGAGAGTGGCATGGGAGGTCAAGGTTGTGAGAGGTCACCTCGGCATACCAAGTGATGAGGACGAGCAGTGACTATGAACACAATTAGATGATGTATGTAGCCGGCCGCACTTGGTAGCTCGGGTGAGCAAGGGCTTCATCATCGTCAGGAGAAGAGTGCGTCAGCTTGCGCGTCTCGGCAGCAGCGCAGCCAGCAAGGAGGTCGTGTGGCCGTGAGTCACAGAAGCAGGCAGTGTGAGGTCGGGAGCCAAGCGGCCACAGGGTTAAAATCCGCTTCGAGGGTCCAAGAAAGTAGCCAGCACAGGGGCTACAGCGAGGCAGATGCGGGAGTAGTACTCAGTGCGGAGCGATGGCGGTAAAATCCGATACTCGGCGTGTGGCAGTTTTTGCTAAGACAACCGGAGGAGCCGAATATGGGTATATTAGAATCTGTGGCAGAAAGTGAAGCGTGGCCAGTGAGATAACGTTTTCACCAAAGCCCTGCGTCTACACTTGCAGCGTCACCATCCGGTGGGCCTGGGAGAAACGTGGCTCAGAATTGTGGTGGTCCAACCTGCCGCCGTAGCAACAGC
This sequence comes from Phyllomedusa bahiana, assembly GCA_025379985.1. NCBI lineage: Eukaryota > Metazoa > Chordata > Amphibia > Anura > Hylidae > Phyllomedusa > Phyllomedusa bahiana. The sequence continues at coordinate 101,445 of JAODAL010008798.1, read as the reverse complement.
AATCATGCAGCGCCCAGTGGGCTCGCATGCCATTGCATCCAGTCAAGGCTCCAACACCTCAGCAGAAGTGGAGCCTGTTTCTCTTTGACATCATCTGCCGGTCCAGATGCTCCTGCTCCTCGCTACTCATAGGCGCCAGCAGTCGTCAGCGAGGCGAATGCAAAGAGACAACAGGGTGGCGTCCAACCACCTAAGGTTGTCAGCAGCTGACCGTGCCTCCTTGTCCAAGTTTTTGTATTGCAGTTCCTCCCTTTCCAAAGTGGTGGGACATCGAGCACCATTCCAAAGAGAACTAATGGCTTGGTGCTGAAGCCGAATGGAAGTTCCAAGCCGTAATTTCTTTTTCCACAAAGGCAGTACCCCACATTCTTCTAAAAATATGTAGAACAGAAGGAGGGGCAGTCCTTGAATCTTATCGGTTGTTGCCAAGGTGCACGCAGCGTGGAGCAGTCTGGAGCTGAAACAACCGTCAGGGCCAGTACTGTCCCTTTACGGGCCACGTGGCTTTGAATGTGCTTACCTGCCCAGGCACACCAAACAACTTGGACTTGGAGACGCCTGCTTTCTCCTCGCGACGTTGTCAAACTGCTGCACCTGTGCCAATATCCGCCTCCTCCATCTCCACCATCACACCATCTCAGCCTCCACAAGTACTGCTTAATCATACCACATGTGTAGGCACAGCGGTGTCACGCAGTTCTACACCTGGCTTTGCCTCGGCGAACTAAGTCAACACAGGTGAGGAACTGCTCGCGTCATTGCAGCAAGAAATCGATTTGTGACTCGTTTCTCCGCGCCAACTGCAAATCGAACCAATGGTGAACGACAATGGAGGAACATGGTGTCCGCGCTGCAACCGAGGAGGGATGGTCCATGCGCCCCTGCATGGCGCACCTGTTCAATCTGGGTTGTGAAAAAGGTTCCTGAAAGTTTTCCACCAGTTCTTCAGAACATTCTGAAAAATGGGCCAAGGAAACTGTGCATGCCACTTTATCCATTCGTACAAAGCCAGGAACACCCATCCTTGAGTTAGCAGCGGCAGAACCGGGCCCCCTCGCCCCAACACCACTCCCGTCTGGTATTGCATGTTTCCACCCGCGTTGAATTCCAGGCTGCACATGATGACCCGACTGTATGAAACAAGAAAGGCCATTAACGATTTTTTTGAATGATCCAGCATACAGAAGTAACTCCCGCCCTGGTGTAACTTGATGCACCAGTGGCAGCTCATGCCGTGTGACCCAGGTTGACAAGAGAGGAGGAGCAGGAGTCAGCTGGAGGAGTGGATGGATGGGTGATGAGGAAGACGAGGCAGATGAACCCCCAAGCACCGTGGCAGTATGCAGTGGAGAATTGGAGGCAGGGAGCCCCTCGGATCCCTGTGCAAGAGGGCCCGCAGCATGCTTATTTGCCTGGCTAGTTGACAGCCGAATAGTCAGCATCCATCCGGCAGGAGGGATGACTTCTGGCTCTCCACCCTATTGGTACCGTCGCAACCGGTCCAAAATGGAGCCTTTTTCCCATCTTATTGAAGGGAAGACCAAACTCAAATACTATAGGAATATCCTTTCTGTAATCCAGTTGGCCGCTGCCTATGGTGCGCATCGTCCCTCCTCAGACAGGTCTGACCGGGGGGTTCCTCACGCCACTACTAACTGAGCGGCGGCTAACTGGGGAAGGTGTGGTGTAGGAGTAAGTACCAGCTTCCATCAGTAATAAACCTAAGTCTGGAGTCACTGATGAGCAGCTTCCTTCACTCCGCCTAGTGGAGGAGGGCATTTCGCCAGCAAGCAGCGCAGCAGCAGGACCTGGAGCAGTCCCTGAACCAACAGGTTGAGGCCTCCTTGGACAGCACTCTGGCCACCTCAATTAGAAGATCCGCTGGACAACTGGCACCAAACAGGATGTGTGGGCCTGCAACTTGCCAGTTTGCAGCTGAAGAGCTGTCCTGCCCGGCCAGTAGTGTGGCATCAGAGCGGTGTTTCAGTGCTTGCGGGGGCCATCGTAAACCCCAAGGAGGAACCCGCTTGTCCACAGAAATTGGAACGACAGACCTTTGTCCAAGATGAATCATGCGTGGATCCGCCAGGATGATCCACACACCAATACCTTAGGACGTCAGTCTGGGGTCAAACTACCTGTCCTCAAGCCACTATTCTGATGCCGCCACCCCCCCACACATCTGCTGCCAGTTTCTCCTCGCCCACCCCCATCTTTAAACCAGGGATGGATTGCCCCCCACCTCAACACTCTTCATTGTGCCACTCAGACCTCATGCGTGCTGCGTTGCGTTCCCCGTACATCCACACTGTGTCATTGTCCCCACTGTCTGACCTCATCTGCGCTGGGGCGCTGCCATGCCTCCACATGTGTCATTGGCCATGCCGACCTCATGCTGTGGCCGTGACCTTCCTTCATCATTGTGCCACTTTGGGGTTTCCCCCTTTTTTGCCACCTCCAGAAGTCATTGTGCCACTCTCTGACCCATGCTGCGCTGTGACCCTGTTTTGCCCCCACACTGTGTCATTGTGCCCTGCCTGACCTCATTGCGGGGCGCCCCCGTGACCTCCGCTCCAGTCTTTTGTGCCATTCTGTGGCTTCCCGTTTTGCCACCCCCAGAATGTTTGTGCCACCCCTGATCCATTCGCTGCTGTCGTGACCTCCACACAAAATTTGTGCCACTCTGTCCTAAAACTGTTTTGCCGCCTCCAGAATTCATTGGCCACTGCCTGCCCTCATACTGCTCCCCGTGACCCCCCGCTCTCATCATTGTGCCAAAATTGTGGCTTCCTGTGTTTTGCCACCCCCAGAATTCATGGGCCATGCCTGCCTCATGTTTTCGGCTGCCGCCGTCACCTCCCACACCTTCAAAAAATTTTCCCCCCCTGAGCGCTCACTTGTTTTTTTCCAGCTTTCGCTGGCATGACTTTATCAGGCTACATTCCCGCTTGAGTTTTTTGGTCAGTTTTGCCCTCTTATAGTGCCAAAATCTATCAAAAAACGGATTCTTGCACCAAAATCCATAAAAAAAAACTTGTTTTTAGCGCCAGAAGCGAGAGAACATTATTAGCGCCAAAATCTGTCAAAAAAAGGATTTTACAGTCATATGAAAAAGTTTGGGCACCCCTATTAATTTAATCATTTTTATTCAATATTTGGGTGTTTGCAACAGCCATTTAAATTTGATATATCTAATAACTGTGGACAATTAATATTTCCGGAAATAATTTTTGAAAAAAAGAAAAGGCAATAGTTTAAAACCCAAAAATTTGCCCGTGCAAAAAGTATGGGCCCCCCAAACAAAAAGTGACATTAATATTTAGAAAACCTCCTTTTGCAAAAATAACAGCCTCTAGTTGTTTCTGTAGCTTTTAATCATTCCCTGGATCCCCCGGGGTAAGGTATTTTGACTTTTCCCTCTTTACAAAACAATTCATTTCAGTTAAGTTTTGATGGTCGCCGGCTGGACAGCCCGTTCAAAGTACCCCACAGATGTTCAAAAATTTTCAGGTCTGGGACTGGATGGCCCCCTTCCAGAACTTGTAATTGTTCCTCTCATGAATGCCTAGTAGATTTGGAGCTGTGTTTTTGGGGTCCCTTGTTTGCTGAAATATCCATCCCCGGGAAAAAAATTTAAATTCACACTGATTTTTTGTACATTATTCTGAGAATCTGCTGATAAAAAGTTTTAATCCATTCGACCCCAACTTTTAAAAAGATTCCCGGGGCCGGGGATTGGTCACACAGCCCCAAAGCAAGTGGAACCTCCACCAAATTTTTACAGTGGGTACAAGTGTTTTTTCTTGGGAAAAGCTGTGTTTTTTGGGACGCCATATAATGCCTTTTTGTAACCAAAAACTAACTTTTTTCACATCCACGGACCTTCTTCCAAAATGAAGCTGGCTTGTCCAAAAAGTGCTTTTGCATACCTCAGGCGATCTGTTTTTGGGGGTGCTTTTAGAAAGTTCTTTCGCATCACCTCCCATACACTTTCCTTGTCAAATGTGCTTTATTGTTTACCGATGCACAGTGACACCATCTGCACAAGAAACCACTCTTTTAGGTGGTCTTGGATTGTCTTTACTGTTCTCACCATTTTTCTTCCTGCCCCACTGAATTTTTCTTGGCCCCACTTTGGGGTTAACAAGAACTGTCCCGGGTCTTCCATTTCCTTACTATGTTCCTCACATGGAAACGACAGGTTAAATTCTGAGAAAACTTTTTTTCCTTCCCCCGAACAACTATTTGAACAATCTTTTTTTTTTCAGATATTTTTTTGATTGTTTTTGGGGCCCATGAGCCCCCCACAGAGATTCAAAATAGGAGAACAACTTTCAAGGCCCCTTTAAAAACCTTTTTCATCATTTGGATAACCTGGTTTTGAAGTTTTAAAGCTCGTGAGGTTACAAAAAACCAATGGGGGTGCTTTAAAAGTCAGTAAAAAGTAGTTAGGAGTATTCAAATCAATAAAATGATAAGGGTACCCAAATTTTTGCACCGGTCAAAATTTGGTTTAATGCATATTGCACATTTTGTGTTAGCACAATAATCCTCATTTCAATCCTGAAATATCACTGTGTCCATCAGTTATTATATATATCAAATTTAAATGGCTGTTGCAAACACCCAAATATTTAGAACTAAAAATGATTAAGATTCATAGGGGTGCCCAAACTTTTTCATATGACTGTAACACCAAAATTCGTAAAAATATGGATTTTGGTGCCAGAATCTGTAAAAAAAAAGTATTTTTGGCGTCAGAAGCGAGATAACTTTGTTAGCGCCAAAATATGTTAAGAAAAGGACTTTAGCGCCAAAATCCCCAAAAACACATATTTTTCATGTCAGAAGCGAGATAACTTTATTAGCGCCAAAATCTATAAAAAAAAAAAGCATTTTAGTGCTAAAATCTGTAAATAAAAACGGATTATTGCACCAAAATCCATATAGAAACGTATTTTTGGCGTCAGAGGCGAGATAACTTTATTAGCGCCAAAATATGTTAAGAAAAGGATTTTAACACCAAAATTCGTAAAAATATGGATTTTGGTGCCAGAAACTGTAAAAAAAACTTATTTTTGGTGTAAGAAGCGAGATAACTTTGTTAGCGGCAAAATATGTTAAGAAAAGGACTTTAGCGCCAAAATCCTCCCCAAAAACATATTTTTCGCGTCAGAAGCGAGATAACTTTATTAGCGCCAAAATCTGTAAAAAAAAAAAAGCATTTTAGTGCTAAAATCTGTAAATAAAAACGGATTATTGCGCCAAAATCCGTATAGAAACTTATTTTTGGCGTCAGAGGCGAGATAACTTTATTAGCGCCAAAATATATTAAGAAAAGGATTTTAACATCAAATTCCGTAAAAAAACGGATTCTGGTGCCAAAATCCATTAAAAAAAAAAACGTATTTTTGGGGTCAGAAGCAAGAGCACTTTATTAGCGCCAAAATCTGTCAAAAGAAGGATTTTAGCGCCAAAATCCGTTAAAAAAACGTATTTTTAGCGTCAGAAGCTAGATAACTTTATTAGCACCAAAATCTGTAAAGTAAAGTCTTTTAGTGCTAAAATCTGTAAAAAAACGGATTCTTGCGCCAAAATCCGTAAAAAAAAAAAACATAGTTTTGGCGTCAGAAGCGAGATAACTTTATTAGCGGCAAAATATGTTAAGAAAAGGATCTTAGCGCCAAAATCCCCCCAAAAAAACGGATTCTGGCGTGACCACAGACAGACAGGCAGGCTTTTAAAAGAAGAGTGTATATTGTGCAGCCCAGACACTGCTTTGAACCTGCATTGAAATTACTTTTTTTAACCAGTTTTTGGCCAGCACACCTCGCACCTGAGTTGAAATAGTACCTTTTATTTTGTGCAGCCTAGTTTTGTTTAAAGACCCACCTTGTACTTACATTAGGATACAGAAATTTTCTAGTAACTGCTGTTGTATTTCATTATCTTTTATTACCCTTTTCAATTTAATTAGGTGTTTTTCACGTGGCGCCCCCCATTTTTGTTCAAAGACCATTTTGTATTTTTGGATCAAAAATTTTTGCTAGTAATTGCAGTGTATTTATAGGTGCAAAACCCACCTTTTATTTCCGTTAACATTTAAATAGCTGTTTTCACTTTGGTTTGGGGCCAGTTTTTTTAAAGACCCATCTTTTACTTATATTGGAAAGAAATTTGCTAGTAATTGAGGTGTATTTCATAGGTGCAAAACCCACCTTTTATTACCCGGAAAAATTTTTTTTGATGTAGTGTTTGAGCGTTTTTATCGCCAAATTTGAAATCGGAGGTATTTACTTTTGATGATTTTTAGATCAGCGAAAATTTAGGTTAAAATCGTGCATAATTATTAATATTGGCCATTTTCGGCGTTCCCCGTCTTTTTGGCGGCCAGCAAATCAGCTTTACAGAATAGAGCGGGTGGGGGTGTGTGTGCGACGTCATGATAGATGTTAGGGTTGCGTTTGGGGAAAAAATCACATGACCTGTTTTATTTTAAAAAAGCCCTCCTGTTATGACGTGTGTCAGTATCTCAAAGCGTAGGACATGCGCTCTCCCTCTTTCCAAAAGCTCGCGAAATTATTCTATTTGTTCACAGAGGGCTGCTCCCCCTTTTAGCTGTGATCCTTAGAACTCAGATCAGGAATTTAGATTTTTTGGGAGTAGGGAGAGAATTTTAAAGGGCATCTACCGCTGTAAAGTCGCAGGGGAAGGGAGCGGGGGGGGGGGGGGTGGCCCTGGGCAAACCCATACAAGCTCTTTAAAAAATACTGGAATTGTTTTTGCAGACATTGCATTGCAAAAGCTTTTTTATTAAAGTTTAAATGTTGGAATATTACTTTGGGTTTGGGCAGCCCGCCTTTATTAGGTAAAATCTTTTTAATAACTGCTGGTCTTTTTGTTAGGTGCAAAACTCCACCTTGATCGTATAAATTTCTTATAGTTGTTTTTTTCCATTTTTGCCCAGTTCATCTTTGTTGATAGAGTTACCTTGCAGTTAAATTTGAATCCAGCAATTTTGTAGTCACCACAGGTTGATAGGTGCCAAAAATACCTTTTATTATCCGTATACATTTCATATATGTTTTTTTTTGCACTTTTGCCCAGTCCAGATTTGTTGATACAGGTACCTTGCAGTTAAATTTAAATCAGCAATTGTGTAGTCACCACAGGTGATTGATAGGTGCCAAAAATACTTTTATTACCCGTATACATTTCAGATACGTGTTTTTTGCCTTTTGCCCAGTCCAGATTTGTTGATAGAGCCACCTTGCAGTTAAATTCGAATCAGAATTTTGTTTTGATTTGAGGGATTTGAGATGCTGTGATTTGCGTTTTTTAATAAGAGACTTTCCCAAAACTTTTCCATACCCTCTAAAATTTATCTTTTGAACATGGAGCGAATGCAGGTGGTAAGCGAGCAAATAGGGGGGTATGACATGGAGTTAGAGGTACGATGCTCCTTCCAGTGCTGGCGACAACACGCAAGCCAGCGGATTGTTGGTTGCAGGACCGTCAGGCCTGTCATCGCTGGGTCAGGGCCCTGTGAATCTCAGTAACGAACAGCGTGCCAATCTGTTTTCAGTGGTTAATGCAACCTGCATCCAGCAGTTTTTACCTCCTCTTTCCTCCCAGTCACGGCCCAAACAAAATGTCGTCATCAGCTTCATCAGCATCCGCCCAAAACATGAAGCAAAGGGCAGCCAAATGTCAAATCGTGTACCCACCACTCTGAATAATCCATTTTCTGAAGACCTCTTTCATGACAAAATCGGTTGGGGTAAGAAAGCATTTTAAAAGATCAAGAGGCCAAAAGAGGATGATTTTCTCTGCTCTGACGCCCAGTTACTGATGCCATCAAAAGGAGGAGAAGGAAGCCGGTCAATCGGCAAAAATCCCCGGGGGGTCGGCAATGCCTTGCAGTCCCTCTAGCTTGTTAGCCCGCAGCTCCTGGATGCAGAATGTCAGGACGACGAAGTCACCTGTGTTGATGATGATGTTGACGACATTGCGGATCCAACGTGGTCTTTTCAGCAGAATTTGCCTGCGAGGCTTCATACTGGACGAGGAGGAAGACGATGGGGGTAGTGTCAAGTACGGGTCCCGCCTCAAAAAGGGAGAGGGCGGGCGCAGAAGTCCGTGATATGATTTTCCCCCAGCCACGGTCAGCGAAACCCCGCTCCTCGCTTATGCGTCAAAAAGGTCCAGGACCTCTCAAGCCTGGGCCTCTTTGAGCAGCCTTTGATTCACCCAGCGATGTCATATGCCGCCTTTGCCGTAAAGCATAAGTAAAAGGGAAGAATCTTAGGTGTTTAACCACCACCAACATGTCTTAGTCACATGCAGCGAATGCATGAGTTGAATGGAGGCAACATTGGCCAAAAAGGTCAGACCAACGCCGGGCCTCCAACCCACTGTCACACCTCTGTCTCGCCTCCTCCTCCTCCGCCACCACCAAGCATTCCTAGCTGCCCATGTCTCTCAGAGTTATGATCAAGGATCAGCCTCCGCTTCAAACCTTCCCCCAATCGCCCGAGGGACCACCAGCACCACCAGAGACCCATCCTTCCCTTCTCCTTCCACAAATTTGACGACCTGCACGCCGTACAGCGGCCAGTCTAGCAGCCAGTATTCTGTCTTCCAGGTTTGGGAGCAGAAGAAACACTTTAACCCAAACCATCCCAAAGGCCAAAAACTTGAATGTCTGCATTGCCAGGCTTTTGGGCCTTTGGGAAAAGTTGCCTTTCCATTGGTGGACACAGATGGGTTCCCCCCAACTTCAGGGCCCTTCCCTGCCCAATACCAGATGCCGAGAAAGCTTTTATTTCCCAGAAAGAAAACCTTGCGTGTTGTCTGCATCTAGGGCCGGGGGAAAATCCACCCTTAACCCCGACACATGGACTAGTAACCCAGGGCCAAAGGGCCGCTATATCTCTGGGGCAGTCACTGGGTGAGCGGGGGGTGGATGTCTCTGGGGGTGACGGGGGCTTCAGGCTCGGCGCACTTCTTCAAAAACCGCAGGGATGGTGCAAGGGCTTTTTCCCCCCAAAGGTTCTCAAAGGGGGATCACTTGCCCAGAGAAAAAAAAGGGCCCGTGTTGAAATTAATCGGTCTTGTTGCCCCGCCCACACCAAAAGGTCAGGAGCTGTGGACGGCTTCCCCCAACGGAACGAGCGCTGGCTGGGTGACAAAAACCCTTTGGGCCAGGCAATGGGGGGTTGGGGAAAAAGGGCCCAAAATTGCTGGCCCCCCTTTAACATCGGTAGGCGGGGAGCCTTTCCCCTTGCCTGGCACATCCCCTTAAAACCCCTTGTGCCCAGAAATTTCTAAAGGCTCCCGGGGGTGGGCCCTCCCTTGCTGAGGAAGGCTCGAGGTCTGAGTTCGCATTTCCCCGCCTTTTTCCCCACCCTTTCCCTTCGTCCGCCTGGCTGCGTTTTTCCCAGGTCAGCTGGGCCCCCCCGTAAAAACCCTTTCCTCATTGTTGCGTGGAAAAACACGCGGGAAATTTCCCCAACCCCTCCCATGTTCCGCGACTTTTTGGCAGAAAGCGCAATGCCAAATTAGCAGTACGAAGTGACACAGGGCCCCTGCCCAACCAGGCGGGGGCGGACCTCGGGGTGGGTTTGGGAAGCCACCAAGAGTGGGGGGCGGGTTGATAGAGTTGGGCACCATCCTTCCCAAATTTTTTGGAAGAAGCCCCCAAAAAAGGGTTTCAGTGGGGCCAATGCCCTTCAGCAATGAGCATTTGGTGATTTTAAAGTTCTGGAACGTTCTTTGGGGCCCACTCTAAAACCCAACGACGGAGGAGGAGGACGGGACAAAATTTTGCGGACACAGGCCTTTTCTCCGTCGAACCCAAAAGGGCCCCGGGGACATTTTCCACAATTTTTTTGGGTTTTTCCCATTGGGCGTGGTTGGGGGTAAAAGGGTATTTCAAGGCAAAGCATCGCTTCTCAGGGTGCACCCTCTCAGGCAAATTCAGGGCTGGTTTTTGGGAACCCTGTGCCAGAGGATGTGGAGGGGAGGGGGGGGTGGGGTTTTCCCTAGACACCGGCTTTTCCGAGTCCCTCCCGGGGGAAAGGGGGGGTTTGGCCCCCAAAATTTGAGGGGGAAAGGGGGGAAGTTTGGGAAGATCAGTTTGCTAGTCCCCCCCGCCCCAAAAGTTTGGGGAAAATTAAAGGTCCTTTCTCTCCCCCTGAGGGGCTTGGATGTTTCCCTTTTCCCTCCAACATGATCCCACATTAAGGCCATAAAAATGAAAAAACAGTTACGGGGGTTGCCCCCCTCCTGGTTTCCCCCAATACAAAAAAAAAACTCACCCTTTTTCCCTTCCCAAACCCCAACCCCAAATTGAGGTAAAATGCAGGAAAGGGAAAGCCCTTGCTGTTTGGGATCAATGGAGCCATCTTTTTGGTCTGTTAAAGTCCTCAAATGTAAAGGGTTTGGGAAAACAACATCAGGGGATTTGACAGCATTTGGGGAAGTTGCCAAAGAGCCAAGCAGCGGGCCCAAGGTGGCAAAAGGGCCAAGGGGTGCCCTCTGGCAATCTTTTTTTACCACCTCCCAACGCATGAAATCCCAGGGCACACATCCAAAACACAGAGACCAGTTTTAAGATCATGGTGCAGGGACTATTGGTTTAAAACACCAATGTTTTTGATGTGTTAGGACCCTTTTGGGCTTGGGGGGTTTTACCCAAAAAGGGAAACAAAATGGCTTCAGAAAAAAACCCCCTTTTGGGTTATCCGTTTAATTTTAAAAAGCTGTATTGCATGTAGTGCGGCCCTAGTTTTTTTCAAATAGCCACGTTGTACGGCAATTCTGATAGAAAAATTTTCTAGCAACTGTTCTCTTTTGTCATTGCTGCAAAAAATGCAATGTCTCATCCGTGTAACTTTTGAATAGTTTTATTGCACTCGGTGAATCACAGTTTGGCGCAGATAGCGCACTTGTATGATATTTTGTTGTTCCATACCTTCTTAATTTTGTATCTTTCTGATCATGGAGAGAAATGCAGGTGGTAAGCGAGCAAAAATGGGTGTAGGACATGGAGGTAGAGGTACCAGACAAGGTGCTCCTTCCAGTGCTGGTGACAACACGCAAGCCAGCGGATCGTCAGTTGCCGGACCGTCAGGCCTGTGATCGCTGGGTCAGGGCTCTGTGAATCTCAGTAACAAACAGCATCGCCAATCTGTTCTTCAGTGGTTAATGCAACCTGCATCCAGCAGTCTTACCTCCTCATCCTCCCAGTCACAGCCACATATGTCGTCATCAGCATCGTCAGCATCCGTCCAACATGAAGCCAAGGCAGATCTATTTTCTGAAGTCCTCTTTGATGACAAAATGCAGTTGAGGTCAGAAGACATTTCCAAAGATCAAGAGGCCAAAGAGGATGATTTTTTCTGCTCTGACGCCCAATCGCTGCTGCCATCAGAGAGAGAAGGAAGCCGGTTAATCGGCAAAAATGCTGGTGGATCGGCAATGCCTTGCAGTGCCTGTTGCTTGTAGCCCGCAGCTCCTGGATGCCGAATGTCAGGATGACGAAGTCACCTGTGTTGACAATGATGATGACGACATTGCAGATCCAACGTGGTCTTTTCAGCAGAATTTGCTTGCGAGTGCTTCATCACTGGATGAGAAGGAAGACAATGGGGTAGTGTCAGTACGGCTCCCGCCTCAAAAAGGGAGAGGGCGGTCACAGAAGTCCGTTGAGATGATTCTGCCAGCCACGATCAGCGGAAACACTGCTCCTCGCTTATCGCCGTCGAAAAGGTCCAGAAACTCTAAAGCCTGGGCCTTTTTCGAGCAAACCTCTGATTCACCCAGCGATGTCATATGCCGCCTTTGCCGTAAACGCATCAGTAGAGGGAAGAATCTTAGGTGTTTAACCACCACCAACATGCCTAGTCACATGCAGCGAATGCAGGAGTTGAAATGGAGGGCACACTCGGCCAGAAAAGGCCACACCGATGCTGGGCTTCCAACCACTGTCACACCCTATGTCTCCGCCTCCTCCGCCACCACCAAGCGTTCCTCAGCTGCCCATATCTCTCAGAGTCATGATCAAGGATCAGCCTCCGCTTCAGCCTCCACCGTCGCTGGAGTACCACCAGCACCACCAGAGACCCATCCTACCCCTTCTCCTTGCACTAGTTTGATGACCTGCACGCCGTACACCGGCCAGTCTAGCAGCTAGCCTTCTGTCTACCAGGTTTGGGAGCAGAAGAAACACTTTAACCCAAACCATCCCAAAGCCAAAAGCCTGAATGTTGGCATTGCCAGGCTTTTGGCCTTGGAAATGTTGCCTTTCCGTCTGGTGGACACAGATGGCTTCAGCCCCATCATGGCCCTTGCCTGCCCCCAATACCAGGTGCCAAGCAGGCATTTCTTTGCCAGAAAAGCCGTCCTTGCCCTGACCAGCCACGTGTCATCTAAAATTTCAAGTGCGTTGTCTGCATCTGTTTCTGGCAAAGTCCATCTGACCACCGACACGTGGACTAGTAAGCACGGTCAAGGCCGCTATATCTATGTGACAGCTCACCCAGTGAGCTGTGTGGATGTCTGTGGTGGTGACGGTGGCTCTCAGGCCCAGCGCACGCTCTTCAAAACCGGAGGGATGGTGCAGGGTTCTTTCCCCCAAGATCCTCTGGTGGCATCACGTGCCCAGAGAAACCAGGCCGTGTTGAATTTAATCTGTCTTGGAGACCGTCAACCTACAGGTCAGGAGCTGTGGATGGCTCTTCGTAGCGAGATTGAGCACTGGCTGGGTGACAAGAACCTTGTGCCAGGCAAGGTGGTGTGCGATAACGGTCGAAATCTGCTGGCCGCCCTTAAGATCGGTAGGCTGGAGCACATCCCTTGCCTGGCACATGTAATGAACCTTGTCGTCCAGAAATTTCTAAAGCGCTACCCGGGTCTGGACTGCCTGCTGAGGAAGGCTCGAGGTCTGAGCTCACACTTCCGCCGTTCGCACCCTGCTTCATCCCGCCTTGCTGCGTTGCAGCGTCAGCTCGGCCTCCCCGTCAACCGTCTCATTGTTGATGTGGCAACACGCTAGAATTCCACCCTCCACATGCTCCAGCAATTTTGGCAGCAGCGCAATGCCATTACGCAGTACGAAGTGACACATGGCCTGAAAAGCAGTGGTGCGGACCTCGGGGTGTTGAGCCACCGAGAGTGGAGGCAGGTGAAAGAGCTCTGAACCATCCTTGCCAGTTTTGAAGAAGCCACCAAAATGGTCAGTGCGGATAATGCCCTTGTCAGCATGAGCATTGTGGTGATCTTAGTTCTGGAACGATCGTTGGACACTCTGAAACATCAGGTCCCACCAGCGACGGAGGAGGAGATAGACACAGATGCGGACACGGAGCCTTTCTCTCCGTCGAATCCAGAAGGCCCAACAGTTTCACAATTTTATCTGTCTTCATTAGGCAGTGGTTTGGGGTCCAAGGCTAGTGCAAGGCGGCACATCAGCTCTCAGGGTGCATCATCTGAGGCAAGTCAGGGTTGTGTTGAAGCTCTGCCGGAGGAAGCGGAGGAGGATGATGTATTCATGGACAGCGACCTTACCGATGTCCCTGCCTTGGAAAGAATTTGGCTTGGATTTGAGGCGGAGGAGGAAGATGAGGAAGATCAGTTTGCTAGTGTCCCTCGACTCAGAGGCTTGGGAAATCAAGGCTCCATCTCTCACATGAGTGCTTGGATGCTCCATTTCCTCCAACATGATCCTCGCATTAAGGCCATCAAAATGAACAACAGTTACTGGGTGGCCACCCTCCTCGATCCCCGATACAAAGCAAAACTCAGCACTTTCCTTCCACCCTCCCAAATAGAGAGTAAAATGCAGGAATTGGAGACCGTGCTGATTGATCAACTGCAGACATCTGTTGCGTCTGCTTCACGTTCTTCAAATGTCACGCAACGTGATAGCAGTAGAGTGCCGACTAGCTGTAGCGGCAGCAGCAGCAGGCATTGTGGCAGAATCCTAATGGGTGACCTCTGGCAATCTTTATTTACCACCTCAGCAACGCATGTAATGCAGGGCACACATACAACACACAGAGACCGGCTTACGATCATGGTGCACGACTATCTGCGTCTCAACACCGATGTTTTTGGATGTGTTCCGGACCCAATTGACTTCTGGGTATCCAAAATGGATGAATGGCCCGAGCTCGCTCGCCACGCCATAGAGGTGTTGTCCTGCTCAGCAGCCAGCGACATGTCTGAGCGGACCTTCAGCACAGCTGGAGGAGTCATTACAGACAAACGCATCCAGCTTTCCACAGATAATGTGGATCGTTTGACTTTCATCAACATGAATCAGGCATAAATCTCTGATGATGTTGTAGCCCCAATTGCCGAGGTCACCGATTAGTTGCCAGTCTACTTCACATTCTTCTTCCAAAAGAAATGGTCCTCTTGAAAACTTTTTTTTAAAATGATAATTTCTTACTGCAATTTTTATTCTCAGTTCCCAAACGTTCATGTTGCTGGTTTTGCGGTGAGGAGACTGTAAAAGACACCAAGGTTTCATGAAAAAAAACGTATTCCATTTACTCACTTTTTCGCATTGTCAATGGTTTTGGGGTCCTGGTGCTGTGAGATACAGCTATAATCATGGTCCTCTGGAACATAAATGTGGCTTCTAAGTGGCATTTCTCCCTCACAATTTTTAACAGTGATTGAGAAGTCATTTTTATAATTTTTTGGGGCATGTTGCTGTGAAATGCAGCTATACTACAGGTCCTATTATTAAAAAAATTTGGTTTCTAACAGAAATTTGTTCTTCACAATTGTCAATAGTGGCTCAAGGGTCATGTTTTGAATTTTTTGGGGCATGTTGCTGTGAAATGCAGCTATACTACAGGTCCTATTATTAAAAAAAATTGGTTTCTAACAGAAATTTGTTCACAATTGTCAAGAGTGGCTCAAGGGTGATGTTTTAAAATTTATGGGGCATGGTGCTGTCAAAAACAGGAATAGGTAGGACAATTTTAATGGATACATATTGCAAAATGACTTGTTTTTGCAAGATCTTTAACATAGCTAGCAATCCCTGTAGTGAGACAACCCATTTTATACAATTAAGAAAAAGAGAAACAAAGACGTGGTGGGATTCCATCCTATTTTAAAAATGTGTTTTCTAAAAATAATTACTAAAAAACTTGAATGTACAAAATAGCTGATACAAATATTCCTCTGAATTGTACAAGGGAGGTACAGGAAGACTTGAACAGATGTAGGTTATTCAGAGGACATGGTGTATGGAGCACATCCGCCACCCCAAGAACAGAGACAAGTTCCTCCAACACGCTGATTAAAACGAGAAAAAGAATGCCAAAAAAAAGGGTACCTGGGTGAAACAGGAGCGTCAACCACCAGCATCTCCAAGTGAAGTTCAATTGGTCCTCACTCATACGGAGGGGCAAGCGCTTTCGTAGAGGCAGAAATTTCTCTAGCGCTACCCAAATCTTGACTGTGTACTGAGGAAGGCTGGAGGTCTTAGCTCACACTTCCGCTTCCGCACTCTGCTTCAGCACGACTATATTCGATGCTGCGTCATAAGGGCATTTTTTGCCGTGTTAATGGATGACGGAACGCCAGCCTGGGCTCTCACCACACCCACTGTAACTCGGGCCCTGTTAGCTGAACCTGCGTGTTAATAGATGATGGACGCCAGCCCTTGCTCTCACCCCACACACTGTAAGTCTGGCCCTGGAAGCGGAACCTGCATGATCCACGTTTACAGCCTCATCCGCCTTGATCAGTCATTTCCTCCAACCCACTTGACAGTAGAATAAAGATTTTCAGACAGGTTTCGTTGACCTACTGGGGACATCTGTTTCGTTTGCTTCACATTCTAATGTCACGGTGGAACAATGTCCCCATTAGAATGGCAAGTAGCTCTAGTAGCAGCAGTAATGGAAAATGAGTTATTTTTAATATAGTTTATTTCTTATTG
This sequence comes from Phyllomedusa bahiana, assembly GCA_025379985.1. Taxonomy (NCBI): domain Eukaryota; kingdom Metazoa; phylum Chordata; class Amphibia; order Anura; family Hylidae; genus Phyllomedusa; species Phyllomedusa bahiana. The sequence continues at coordinate 85,481 of JAODAL010008798.1, read as the reverse complement.
AGAAATTTTCTGCTGATGGTCCATAAGGGCACCTGTGCCGGTTTTTGGGTCATGCTGCAGTCCAGGACATGGATAGTCAATGTCCAGTTTAACTGAAATGGTGGTTGAAAGACTCCTTTTTCTGGCACTTTTTAATCTGGGGGTCATGCAGGTTTGGGGCTCATGCTGTGGCCCAGGACAGGTAGAGTCAATGTCCAGTTACACTAAAATGGTGGTTGAAAGACTCCTTTTTTCAGCACTTTTTTAATCTGGGGGTCATGCAGGTTTGGGGCTCATGCTATGGCCCAGGACAGGGATAGTCTATGTCCAGTTCAACTAAAATGGTGGTTCAAAGACTCCTTTTTCCGGCACTTTTTAAATCTGGGGGTCAGACAGGTTTAATGGTCATACTGTGGTCCAGGACAGATATAGTCAATGTCCAGTTCAACTAAAATGGTTGTTCAAAGACTCCTTTTTGCGGTACTTTTTAAATCTGGGCGTCATGCAGGTTTGGGGCTCATGCTGTGGCCCAGGACAGGTATATTCAATGTCCAGTTCAACTAAAATGGTGGTTCAAAGACTAATTTTTCAGGCACTTTTTAAATCTGGGGGTCAGACAGGTTTAAGGGTCATGCTGCATTCCAGGACAGGGATAGTCAATGTCCAGTTCAAGTATAATGATGGTTCAAATAATACTGCCTTCTGGCCCTTTTTAATTTGTGGGTCATGCAGGTTTAAGGGTCCTGCTGTGGTATAAGACAGGGATAGTGAATGGTCTGTGACTTTTTTTCTGTGACTTTTATAACCTAAGTGTATTGCCTAAGATGTCTATATTTTCTATTTTGCCATAAGCAAACTTAAACTCTATCAGTTCTCTATCTGTAAAACACTAAAACGTAACTTTTATTATGTATAACTCTTAACCTCTATACACACTATTTAAAAACCTGATTTCTAACCTCACCATTCCCTTTTTGCTTCTGAAAGAAGGAATAGCTCCTTTTCTATTATCAAGTCTGGTGGAGCACCACCTATTAACAGCAAAGCCTTATATATACAGCAGTTTAATAGCTCCAGTAAGGGATCCCAAGCCTCCTACTTGGGCAATCGTCCCTAATCTAATAGACACAGGACAAATAAGGCTCCTTTGTGACACCGTCTGCAGCTGGTGACACTTCTAGACAGATTTGAGAAATCACAATTTAAAACGTCATATCTGACCTCCCTGACATGTTTCACCAGCTAACCTGGCTTCATCAGGGGTTAGAGGTCCGATCACGTGTGGTCTAAGCTCACTTCTTTTTATATCATGTTAGGTGCACACCCTATTCAGGTGCTCACCAATTAGCCATCAGAGAATCCACAAAAACCCACTCCCCCTTCTACTCTCCTGAACGCACACTCATAATATGTGCTGCTAAAGCTGCCACCATGCTCCTATAAACCAACTGCTGTATATATAAGGCTTTCCTGTTAATAGGTGGTGCTCCACCACACTTGATAATAGAAAAGGAGCTATTCCTTCTTTCCGAAGCAAAAAGGGTTAAATGGTGAGCTTAGAAATCAGGTTTTTAAATAGTGTGTATAGAGGTTAAGAGTTATACATAATAAAAGTTACGTTTTAGTGTTTTACAGATAGAGAACTGATAGAGTTTAAGTTTGCCTATGGCAAAATAGTAATATAGCGATCAAAAGTCACTCTCTGTTCTCTTGCGAGATTCCCAATTTTTTGGAGATTATTGCCTAAAATGTAGCACGTATCCAGTTTACTGTTGTGGATGTTAATTCCAGCTTCTCCAGCCCTGTTTGGGTGTAAGAATGAAGCTGTTGTTCCTCTCCCATAGACTTTAATGGTCATCGGCGATAATCTGTTATCGACTATCGGATATCGGCATGATAATTGCCGATATCGACTATCGATCCGATGACAATAGTTGACGCAATAGCTCATCACTAGATATAACCTTTATTAACACCCACTACAGGTGGGACTTGGGTCTCCTGGGAGGGTTTTCATTGAAAAATCGCGGCAAAAAATGCCGCGAAAATGCACCAATAGACGTCCGGTGCATTTCATAGACTCCTGCAGTAAATTTTCTGCCCTGCTCTGGCATTTTTTAGAACATGTTCCAAAAGACAACCAGTAAAAAAAACCAAGCAGAAAAAAGAAGCTCAGTGTAGACAGCAGGACGTTTTTACATTAGATGTCTATGAGAGCTCTTTACAGTTGTTGTTACAGCGTTTTTAGAAAATGAAAAACGCTGAAAAAACGGACGTTTTTCTGTGCAGTGTAGACATAGCCTTAACCACACGAGGCAAGATCTTGCATGGAACCCTAGAATGAGTAAGATTTATAGTCATCTGGTGATTCTTCCATTTCTAGTCACTGTCAACAGATAACCCCAAAATCAGGATACAAATCAGCTCACACACACAAAAAAAATAAAAAAACGGCCGACGTAATGCCTGATGTAAATGGTATGAATAATATCATTTATTTGTCACAACGGGTGCTGTCAGATGTTGAGTCACATGTGCCATCTAGAGGTCTCTCCTTTTTCTCTACAAAAAGGTTTAATTCAGTTGTATGGGTAAAGGATTTGAATCTGTTTATTCGGATGTTAACCCCTTACCGCCGGAGCCAGTTTTGGCCTCTCTGACAGAGCCCCATTTTTGAAATCTGTCATGTGTCACTTTATGTGAGAATAACTTTTTGACACTTTAACCTATCCATGTGATTCAGAGATTGTTTTCTCGTGACACATTATACTTTAAGATAATAAGAAATTTTGGTCCAAAAAATGCTTGTGTTTTGTAAAATTTTTTTTTTTTCCCCCCCCCCCCCTTTTTTTTAAATTTTTTTAAAAAACCCCCTTTTTTTTTTTTTTTTTTAAAAAATTTTCCCAAAAAAAAAAAAAAAAAAGGGGTTTTAAATTTTTTTGGTTTTTTTTTTTTTTTTTGGGCCCCCTTTTTTTTTTTTAAAAAACCCCCAAAAAAACCCCCGGGGGAAAAAACCCCGGGGGGAAAAAGGGGGGTTTTTTTTTTTTTAAAAAAATTTTTTCCCGGGTTTTTTTTTTTTTAAAAAAGGGGGGGGGTTTTAAATTAAAAAAATTTTAAAAATTTTAAATTTTTTTTTAAAAAAAAAAAAAAAAAACCCCCCCAAAAAAAAAATTTAAAAAAAAATTTTTTGGGCCATTTTTTTTCCCCAAAAAAAAATTTTTTAAAAAAAAATTTTTTTAAAAAAGGGGGTTTTTTTTTAAAAATTTTAAAAAAAAAATTTTTTTTAAAAAAAATTTTTTTTTAAAAAAGGGGGAAAAAAATTTTAACCCCTTTTTTTTTAAAAAGGTTTTTTTTTTCCCCAAAAATTTTTCCCTTTCCCCTTTTAAAAAACCTTTTGGGCCCCAAATTTTTTTTAAAAATTTGGGAAAAAAAAAAAAATTTTTTTTTTTTTTTTTTTTTCCTTTTTCCCCCTTTAAAGGTTTTGGTTTTTTTTTTTAAAAAAAATTTTAAAATTTTTTTGGGGTTTTTTTTAAAATTAAAAAATTGGGTTTTTAAAAAAATTTTTTTTTTTTAAAATTTTTTTAAAAAAAAAAAATTTTTGGTTTTTTTTTTTTTTTTAAAAAACCCCCCCCCTTTTTTTAAAAATTTTTTTTTTTAAAAAAAATTTTTTTTTTTTAAAATTTTTTTTTTTAAAAATTTTTTGTTTTTTTTAAAAAGGGGGAAAACCTTTTTTTTAAATTTTTTTTTTTGGGTTTTTTTTTTTTTTTTTTTTTTTTTTTTAAAAAAAAATTTTTTTTTAAAAATTTTTTCCCCCCAAAAAAAGTTTTTTTTTTTGGGGGGGGGAAAAGGGTTTTGGCAAAGGGGGGGGGCCCCCAAAAAAAAAAAAAAATTTTTTTTTTTTGGCTTTAAAAAAAAATTTTGGGGGGGGAAAAAAAATTTTTCCCCCCTTGGGGGTTTTTTTTTTTTCCCCCCTTTTCCCGCCAAAAAAAAAAGGGCCCAAAAAAAAAAAAAAAAAAAAATTTTTTTTTAAAAAAATTTCAAAATTTTTAAAAAAAAAAAAAAGGGGGGGGGGAAAAAATTTTTTTTTTTAAAGGGTTAAAAAAAAAAAAAAAAAAATTTTTTTTAAAAAAATTTTTAAAAAAGGGGTTTTTAAAATTTTTTTTTTGGGGTTTTTTTTTAAAAATTTTTTTTTAAAAATTTTTTTTAAAAAAAAAAAAAAATTTTTTTAAAAAATTTAAAAAAAAAAAATTGTTTTTTAAAAATTTAACAAAAAAAAAAAACCCCCCAAAACCAAAAAAAACCCCCCAAAAAATTTTTTTTTCCCCCCCCTTTCCCCCCCCAAAACCCCAAAAAAAAAAGGGGGTTTTTAAAAAAAAAAAAAAGGGTTTTTTTTTTCCCCCCGGGCCCCCCCCAAAAAAAAAAAACCCCCCCCCAAAAAACCCCCCTTTTTTTTCCCCCCAAAAACCCCCCCCCGGGGGGGGGCCCCCCCCCCCCCCCGGGGGCCCCTTTTTTTTAAAAAAAAAACCCCCCCAAAATTTAAAAAAAAAACCCCCCTTTTTTTTTTTTGGGAAAAAAAGGAAAAACCCAAAAAAAAAAACCCCCCTTTTTTTAAAAAAAAATTTTTTTTTTTTTTTTTTTTAAAAAAAAATTTTTTTAAACCCAAAAAACCCCCCAAAAAACCCCTTTTTTTTTTCCCCCCCCCCCCCCCCCAAAATTTTTAAAAAAAAAAAACCCCTTTTTTTTTGGGGGGGGGGGGGGGGGGGGGGGCCCCCCCCCTTTTTTAAAAATTTTAAAATTTTTAAAAACCCCCCAAAATTCCCCCCCCCAAAGGTTTTTTTTTTTTAAAAGGCCCCCTCCCCCCCTTTTCCCCCCCCCCCAAAAACCCAAAAAAAAATTTTTTTTTTTTCCCCCCTTTTAAAAAAAAAAAAAAAAAAACCCCCCCAAAAAGGGGTTAAAGGGCCCCCCAAAAAATTTTTTTTTCCCCCCCCCCCCCAAAGGGGGTTTTTTCCAAAAAAAAACCCCCCCCCCCGGGGGGCCCAAAAAAAAAAAAATTTTTTTTTTTGGGGGGGGGGGAAAAAAATTTTTCCCCCCCCCCCCCCTTTTTTTTTTTTTAAAAAACCCCCCGAAAACCCCCCTAATAAACCCCCAACCCCCCCCCCCCGGGGAAAAAATCCCCCCCCCCCCCCCCTTTTTTAAAATTTGGGGCCAAAAAAAAAAAAAAAAAACCCCCCCCCCCCTTTTTTTTTTCCCCCCCAAAAAAAAAAAATTTTTTCCCCCCCCCCAAAAAATTTTTAAACCCCCTTTTTTTTCCCCTTTACCCCAAAAAAAAAATTTAAAAAAAAAATTTTTTCCCCCCCTTTTTTTTTTCCCCCGCCCCCCCCCCCCAAAAAAATTTTTCCCTTTCCCCAAAAACCCTTTTTTTCCCCCCCCCCTTTTCCCCCCCGGAAATTTTTGGGGGGGGGAAAAAAAAAAAAAAATTTTTTGGGGTTTTTTTTTTTTTTTTTTTTTTTTTTTTTCCCCCCCCTTTAAAAAAAAAATTGGGGGGGAAAAAAAATTTTTCCCTTTTAAGGGGTAAAAACCCAAAAGGGGGGGGGGGGGGCCCCCCCCCCCAAAAAAAAAACCCCCCCGGGGGGCCCCCCCAAAAACCCCCGGGGGCCCAAAAAAAAAAAAAAGGGGGGCCCCCCCCAAACCCCCCCCCGGGGGGGGCCCCCCCAAACTGGAAAAAAACCCCCCCCCTTTGGGGGGGAAAAAAACCCCCCCAAAACCCCCCCCCCCAACCCCCCCCCCCCCGGGGGGGGGGGAAAACCCCCCCCCCCTTTAACCCCCCCCCCGGGGCTCCCCCCCCCCCCGGGGCCCCCCCCCCCAAAAAGGGGGAATCCCAAAAAAAACCCTTTAAACCCCCCTTTCCCCCCGGGGGGGAAAAAAAGGGCCCCCCAAAAAGGAAAAAAAATTTTTCCCCCTTTTTTGGGGCCCCCCGGGGGGTTCCCCCCCAAGGGGGGGGGGCCCCCTTTTTTTTTTTCCCCCCCCCCCTTTTTTTTTTAAAAAAAAGGGGGGTTTTTTTTCCCCAGGGGGGGGGGCCCCCCCTTTTTCCGGGCCCAAATTTATTTTTTGGTTTTTTTAAATTTGTCCCCCCCGGGGGGCCCGGGTTTTTAAACCCCCCCCTTTTTTGGTTTTTTTTGGGAAAAACCCCCCCCCTTTTTCCGTTTTGGTTTTCCCCCCTTCCCCGGGCCCAAGGGGTTTTTAAAAAAAGGAAAAAAAACCCCTTTTTTTTTCCCCCCCTGATTTTTTTTTTTTGGGAAAATTTTATTTTTTTTTTAAAAAAAATTTTCCCTTTTCCTTTTTTCCCCCCTTTTAAATTTTTTCCCCCTTTTTCCTTTTGGGGGCCCCCCCAAAAACCCCCCCCGGGGGGGGGGGGTTTTTTTTTTTTTTTTTTGGGCCGGGGTTTTCCCCGGGGGGCCCCCCCCCAATTTGGGCCCGGGGGTTTTGGGCCCTTTCCCCCAACCCCTTTTTTTGGGGGGGGGGGGGAAAAAAAATTTTTGCCCCCCCCCTTTTTTTTTTTTTTCCCTTTGGGGAAAAAATTTTTTAAAAGGGGGGTTTTTTTTTGGGTTTCCCCCCCTTTTTTTTTTTTTTTTTTTTTAAAAAAAATTTAAACCTTATTTTTTTTCCGTTCCCCCCAAAAATTTTTTTTGGGGCCTTTTTTTTTTTCCCCAAAAATTTTCTTTTTTTCCCTTGGTTTTTTTTTTTTGGGGGGGGGAAAAGCCCAAAAACCCGGGGGGGCCAAAAAAAAATTTTTCCTTTTTTTTTTTTGGGGGGGGGGTTTTTTGGGGAAAAAAAACCCCGGGTTTTTAAGGGGGGGGGGGTTTTTTTTGAAAATTTTTTTGGGGTTTCCCCTTTTTTTTTTTTTTAAATTTTTGTAAAAAAAATTTTTTTGGGGGGGGGCCCCCCCGGGGGGGTTTTTCCAATTTCCCCTTTTTTTTTTCCCCCCCAAAATTTTTGGCCCCTTTTGGGGCCCCTTTTTTTAAAGGGCCCCCGGGGCCCCCCTTTTTTTTTTAACCAAAAAAATTTTTTTTTTTTTTGGGGGCCTTTTTAAAAAAATTTTTTAAAATTCGGGGGGGTTTTTTTTTAAACCCCCTTTTTTTATTCCCAAAAGGGGGGGGGGGTTTTCCCCCCTTTTTAAAAACCCGGGCCCCCCCGGGGCTTTTTTTTTTTAAAAATTTTTCCCCCCTTTTTCCTAAAAAGTTTAAAAAAGGCCAATTTTTTTTTTTTAAAAGGGGGGGGGGGAAAAATTTTTTTCCCCATCTCCCCCCCTTTCCCTTTTTTTTTAAAAACCCTTTTTTAAAAAATTTTCCCCCCCTTTTTTTGGGGGCCCCAAAATTTTTCCCTTTTTTTTTTTTTCCCCAAAAATTTTAAAAAAATATTTTTTTTTTCAAAAAAAATTTTTTTTTTTTGCCAAAAAATTTTTGTTTTTTTGGGGGCCCCCCCTTTTCTTTTAAAAAAAAAGGGGTTTTTTGGCCCCCCCCCCCAAAAAGGGGGCTTGGGGGGGGAAAAAAACCCCTTTTCCCCCCCCCTTTTTTTTTTTCCCCCCCGGGGAAAAATTGGGAAAAATTTAAACTTTTTTTTAAAAAAAAATTTTTATTTTTTTGGGAAACCCCCTTTTTTTTTTAAAAAAAATTTTTTCCCCTAAAACTGTTTTTTGGCTGGTTTTTTTTAAAAATTTTTTTTCCCCCCTTTTTTTTGGGGGGTTTTTTCCCCCGGGGTTTTTAAAAAAAAAATTTTTTGGGGCCCTTTTTTAAAAAATTTTGGGTTTGGGGAAAATTTTTTTTTTAAAAAAAAGGGGGGTTTTTTTTTTGGGGTTTTTTGGGGTTTTGTTTTTTAAAAGGGGGAAAAAATTTTTTTCCTTTTTTTTTTCCCCTTTTTTTTTTTTTTGGGGGTTTTTTGGGAAAAAACCCCCCCCCTTTTTCCCACCCCTTTTTTTTTTTAAGAAAAAATTTCCCCCCCCAAAACCCCCCTTTTTTTTTTTTTAAAAAAAAGGGGGGGGGTTTTTTTAAAAAAAAATTTTTTTTTTAAAAAAAAATTGGGGGGGGGGTTTTTCCCTTTTTTTTTTGGGGAAAAAAGGGTTCCCAAGGGGGGGTTTTTAAAGGGGGGGAACCCCCCCTTTTTTTTTTTGGGGGGGGCCCCTTTTTTTTTTAAAAAATTTTTTTTTTTTTTTCCCCCCCCCCTTTGGAAAAAAAAAATTTTTTGGGGGTTTCTTTTTAAATTTTTTTTCCCCCAAAAAACCCCCCCAAAAAAATTTTTGGGATTTTTTTTTTGTAAAGTATTACCTTTGACAGAATTTGCCATGAAAAATAAAGATAGTCTCGCTGGTACCTCCCTTTTTTTTATTGCAACATGGCTTTCACCCGGGCATACGTCTTTTTCAGTGCTCGTTATCACTTGGGGTGGATGTTATCTTTAAAGATCTGTGCACGTCGGGCCAAGTTAAAAGAATTTGGGTTCTACCCAGAACATCAAAGAAAAATTCTGATAGGGGGTCTTTGTTCTAGGGGTTTTTGTGGTTGGGGATAAAGTTGGTTATCCACCAAATCTCGTTTCAAAGTTCCTTCTGGTAAACCCCCCCCTTTTGTGGGTCCATAGGGGTTTTAGGAGGGGTTAACCCGGTGGCTATCGGCTAAAAATTTCCCCTTTCTTCCTTATACACAACGTATTTTTCGGGCATTTCTTAAGGGGGTATATTTTGCTTGTGACCCCGCCTCTAGCCCTCCTCCCCAGTTTGTATTAAGGGGGGAGTTAAAAATTATAAAGTCGCCCAAATTTTGATTCCTAAAGCCCAAAGGTCCTGCAGTACCGGGTTAATCCACGTCGGGGCAGGTGGGCATTGTTTTTTACATTTTCAACTTTGTTGTTACTTACAAACAGGTTCTAAAAATGAAAAGGGGCTGAGGCGTTTCTAGAATTTTCTGGCCAGCCACGCTACCCAGGGGGACCCAGACCTATAATGCCCAAGGGAGATGTTTTTTCCTATTACCCCTGATTTAGCCACTGGTTAAGCCCCACCAGGATATGAGACTGTAATTTTTCCTGTTCGAGGTCTTTGTCCCACTCGCCCGTACGGGTTATTAAAAAATTTTTATGATTCTGTTTTTTCGAACATCCAGGGTGTCTGGCACAAAAAGACTGCTTTCCCCACCTCCCCGGCGAAATTTTGCCCTTTACCTGTCCCTAAAACGCCCGTGGACCCAAACCCCATGGATTTTATACGGACATTCCCCCTTTGGGGGGAAAAAGGATTTGGGGGTTACCTTTTTCAGCAAAATGTGCCATCTTGTTTCCTTTAGGGGTTTTACGTCATCCAAAAACTTGCGAACTGTTTATCAAAAAAATTTGTCAAACTGCAGGGTTACCGGAGAATTTTTTTCTGACGGGGGTTTCGTTTTTTGGGAGAGCCTTTAAAGGCTCTGGGTTTCACCCGCCCTTCTCCTCTGCCTTCCCCCCAGAGCTAAGGGCAACAGAGAGGGTAAATAAAAAATAGTAATTTAAAAAATCCGTTGTTATTAGATCGCAGGTAACTGGGTAAGAAATTCCTTGACAGAATTTGCCAGAACAATCAAGAATCTGTTGGTACCTCACCATTTTTTTGCAATATGGCTTTCACCCGGGCATACGCTTTTCCGTGCTACCGATCACAGGGGGGGGGGAAAGTTTCATTTAAAAATCTTGCACGTCTGGCCCAAATTCGAAGAACTTGGGTTTATACCCCGAACATCCAGAAGAAAAAAATTCTTTTTTCAGAGGGTTTTCGGTTGGGGATAAAGTAGGTTACCACCCGAAATCTGCATTTTAAAAATTCCTTCGGTAAACCGCTCCAAAGATATGTGGTTAGGAGGTGTTAACCCGGGCATATCGGCTGAAATTACCTCTTCTCTCCTATACCAACGTATTTCTCGGGCACTTCTAAGAAGTATATTCAAACGTGACTCCCCCCTCAGTCCCCCTCCCCAGTTTTTTATTAAAGGGGGGGTTAGAAATGAAGCGCCCAAATTTTGGATTCCGTAAAGTCCAAAGGTCCCCTGCAGTACCGGGGTTCACTGGAAGGGTTATGGTCCTGAGGAGGGATCATGGGTTCCAGCAACATCCATCCATACGGATCACCTGATAAGGGAGTTTTATGAGTCTCACTCAGACAAACCCAGACCAGAGAAGGGTCCAGTTGCCCCTCCTAAAAGGGGGGGTACTGTCAGGGCTAGGCGGCGCTAAGCTTGCAGGGAGCAAGAGTCTGCAGCAGCTGACCCAGCAACCCCCACCCGGGATAGACGTCTGCTGGGGGGTGTGTGAGTGCAGAGGTCCAGCCACTCTGGACAGGGGGCGTCGCACCAGCCAATGGGAGAACCCGGAGGCCGCTCCAATCAGCTGCAGGGGCAGTATCCGGGAATCACATTTAAATTCCCTGCTTGCTGAGTTCTGTGTCTGTGACATTTCCTGGCTGCCTTGTGTTTTTGTGCTTATCATGTTTTGCTTGTTTTGTGTACCTGACCCTGGCTTGTTTACTTACCTCGACTTGTCATCTGATTTTGTACCTCGCTCCCGTTTGGCTTTTGACACTGGCTTGTTTACGTTACTCCTTCTGGTTCTGATTTGTGGCTTTACGTTTCTGATTTGGTATTTACTATGTTTGACTATTTTTTCCTCCCGACCGGTTTCCCAGCACTCTACCCAGCGCAGGGACTGTCACCCAGTTGGCGTCTGCCGCCTAGGGCAGCACGTCAAGTAGGCAGGAGCAGTGGGCTGCTATCAGCGGGGCACGGATGCGTCCGCGACCCGGGGTCGCAGGGGCATCCGTGACAGCTGGTAAGGTAATATGGAGCAGGTTCGCTTGCGTTATTTCCCCACATTCAGGCCCCCTACAATGAGATCGTGAGATGCTGATTGGTTACCATGGCAACTGGAAGCACTTCTCAGACAGGAAGTAATACGACTGCCACCTTTATACACCCTTCTGCATTATCAATATAATGCAGAAGGGTGTAGAAGTGATCATGTTAAAGTTAAAAAAAAGTTTTAAAAGAAAAAAAAATATTAAAAGTTTGAAACACCCTGCTTTTGCCATTATGCAAATTAAAGAATCAAAAAATTCAAAAGTTACACATAATTGATATTGCCATGTCCGTAAAAGTCTGAGCTATTAAAATATAACATTACTTATTCTGTACCCTGATTACTGTAGGAGAAAAAAACTCCAAACGACAAAATTGCATTTTTTTTTAGAATAAAAAGTGATCAAAAAGTTGCACGTATCTGAAAGTAGTACCTATAAGAACTACACTTTAACCTGCAAAAACTGCACCCTCACTTAGATCCAGAAAAGTTGTTGATCGCAGAAAATGGTGCTACAGTGCAAAGTTAAGAGATAGAGAATGTTTTTATTTTTTTAAAGTACTAAAACATAACGAAAAAGCTACATACTAACGAGGGTAATTTGGATAACACACTACTTATACACAAGAGCTAATGCCATAAAAACAAACAAGACCCCCACAGACATGACAAGTAGGATGACGATTATTGCTATCGTTCGGGTCATAGTGATATCGTCAATTTTATCGACATTTCCGATAGTGATAAGATTATCGCCCGATGACCATTAAACTCTATGGAGAGGAAAGCAACCCTTCATTTCTTACACCCAAACAGGGTGGAGAAGCTGAAATTAACTCCACTAACATAAACGGTACTCTACACTTAGGCAACACACTTAGGTTATAAACAAAAAAAAAAAGTCCAACCTTCACATTCCTGTTTTACCACAGATGACCCTTAAATCTGCATGCCACAAATTAAAAAGTCCCCAGAAGGCGTATGATTTAAAACCATCATTTTACTTAAACTGGACTTGACTATCCCTGTCCGGGAACGCAGCATGACCCTTAAACCCGCCCTGACCCACAGATTAAAAAGTGCCGGAAAAAGGAGTCTTCACCCATTTTTTTTGAATGGACTTTGACTATCCCCTTTTCCCGGGGGAAAAACCCCAAACCCAAAGAAAAAATAAAAAAACTTAACCCCCTTTTGTCTAAAAGCCCCCCCCCAAAAAAATTTTTTAAAAAAGTCCAAAAAAGGATCTTTCAACCCCCTTTTAGTTGAAGGACTTTGGGACTATACCGTCCTGGGCCACGGCATGACCCTTAAACCTGCATGACCCACAGATTAAAAAGTGCCGGAAAAGGGGACTTTCAACCACCTTTTTAGTTAAATGGACATTACATACCTTTTTCTGTCCCACAGTAGCCCATTAAACCCTTTTGGGACCCACAGATTAAAAAGTCCGGTAAAAAAGGAGTCTTTCAACACCTTTTTCGTTAAATTGGACATAGACTATCCCTTTTTCTGTACCCAGATGACCTTTTAAACCCGACTGCCCCCCACAGTTTAAAAAAGGGGGAAAAAAAGGAGTTTTCAAACACCTTTTTTGTTGAACTGGACTTTGACTAACCGTCCTGGGCCCAGCATAACCCTTTAAACCCTGCATGCCCACGAAAAAAAAGTGCGGAAAAAGGAGTTTTCAACCACCATTTTAGTTTTTTCAACTGGCCCATTTAGACAAAAACCTGTTCCCCTTTGTACCCCCCCCAAATTTTTTTAAAGGGGAATCATTTTTAAAACCCCCCCTGTCTGACCCACAGATTAAAAAGTGCAAAAAAAGGAAAAGTTTCCCCCTTTAAACCAAACATTTTTTAAAGTTAAAAAACCGGGCCCCAAATTGGGGAAAAAATTTTTAAAACCCCCTTTTTGGAAATTTCAACCCGGGCCCACCATACCCCCCAAACCTGCTACCCAAGATTTAAAAAGTGCTGGAAAAAAGTCTTAAAAACCACCTTTTGTTTCACTGGACATTGACTATACCTGTCCGGGGCCCCACAGCAACCCTTAAACCTGCGTGCCAACGATTAAAAATGCCGGAAAAGAGTTTTGAACACCTTTTAGTTAATGGACATTAACTTCCTGTTCTGTACACATAGACCATTTAACCTTTTAAAACCCCACAGTTTAAAAAGTCCCGGGGAAAAAGGAGTCTTTAAAACCACCTTTTTTATTTCACTGGACATAGCCTATCCCTTTCTTACCCATTTGACCATTAAACCTTCTAAAACCCAAAATTAAACACAGGACACGGACTCGTACCCCCCTGAACTACTGAAAGGAGTAAATTTTGACTCTTGCTTGTTTTTCGTTTATTTTTAGATTTTTAAATTGGGGTTATTTTTTAAAATTTAAATTTTTTTTGTAATGTATTATTATTGGAGATCCAACTAATGTTTTTGATTGTTTTTTTCTGCTTTTTATTTTTTACAGAAAATAACAAAAATTAATGACGTTTTTCAAACTTTTTTTTTTTTTCAGTGCAACATATAAGCAACAACTAAAGAACAAAAGAGAGAAAATGTAGGGGAGGAGCATAAAAATAAAAATTTGGGCGCAGAATTCCCCTTTCAAACATTTTGTGTTTTGCTTTTTAGGCTTTGCCTTTGATTTAGCATACTTGCCCACACAAAGATTACCAACAAGTTTTTAAAATTCCCAAACAGATCTATTTTTCTTGCATTTTTCTTTATCGGCAAAATTTTTGTTTGAACCCCCCTTTGAGCATTAAAAACTTGGGAGTGGAACCTTTTCCTATTGTGACTAAGGACCACTCAACTCTCTCAAAACGTTTGCAAAAATCCCTTGGGGAAAACAATTTTTGGTGGGTAATCTCCTTGAATATTACCATGATTTATACCCGCAAAGTCTAAGGCATTTTAAAATGCATAAAACAGGCCTTTTTTGGCATGTTCGTGTGGTATTTTTTCGTGCCATCGATCCACTACTCCTCCAATTTTTTTTCTTGTAAAACTTTTTCCCTTTCTGGATTTTTTAGCGGAATCAGCGCAACAACAACATCGGGGACGAACTCAAAAAAGATAACATTTTTGTTGACCTTTACCCTTTATAACTGTAAGTGTAAAAAATTTTCTTCATTTCTAAACACTTTATGTTGTACAATTCCTCTTTTCTGGGTTTTTTCTTTAGGGACTTCTCGCCTTATCTTTTTAGTGTTCCCCACGATGGTTGTTTCCTTTTCTTTTAGCGTTTAGCTAATTTTACTGAATAAAAAAAAATTATGGTTGTAACATGGACCTTTTTTTTAAAAAAGCTCCAAAAAACTTCATTTCCACATGGTCAGCTAACGGCCTCACACGGGGGGTTTTTCATCTTTGCCTAGATAAGGGAAACCATTTGCCAGATATTTTCTATCCTTAAACAACAGCTAGCCAATATTTGTGGGCCCTATTTTTTCTGGTTTAGAAGGGATGTACGCGGAATGGGGACCTGTTTTGCTTGGGGGAAAAAATTTTTCCCTCCCCCCGTTATGTATGGGGCCGGTTTTGTAACACGCAATACAATTTTCAATAAACCTGTCCCCACCAGTAAAAATAAGCAAACTTGTCCGTTTGCAGTCTTCCATCGAGTAATTTCTATCAAATCTGGAAACCTCATAATTTCAACAAAGCTCCTAACATTTTCCTTTGCAAAACGGGATTCCCACATTACAAACCAAAACTGCTAACGAGTGACGGTTCGTGCCCGATATTCCCGGGATGAATATCGCAAAAGAATGCATCTGCCCCATCTTTTGAGAAACTGAAATTATTTTTCCCCCAGCTTTGCAAACGACTTTCTTTATATGTGTCAATATATAAATCAAAAAAATAAACTCATCCTCAAAGGACTATCGATAATGAAAAATTTTTTTCTGGCGTATCCTGGGGCCAGGGGTTCTCCAAGAAATTTTGGCTGTCCCGCCTACCCGGGAAGTGTTTTTCCAATTTCAACAGGTTTCCCTTTTAATACCACCCTGAAACAGATTCCTTAATTCGCCTTCTCTGGTTTTGTTGTTGCATTACCTGCCCCATCGTTACCTGTTTTCTTTTATTTCTGGGACGTTTTGCTGTTTTTTTCTGGGCCACGACCAGGAGGAGGTCACAAGGCAACATAATGCATGAGCCCATCCCCCGTTGGATGTGCTTGGGGAAAATCTGGGGAAAAAAGTTGAGAAATTTAGAATTTTGTTTTTGTAAGGGGCTGGCACCTGGGTGGTTAGCGGGGAATATCGACCGGGTATTCTCACCACATCCGGCCCCCCCCCCCCTGCCCGTCAGGTACAGAGCGGAGTTTCATACCTGAAGCCCCCCTCCGAACCCCGGGGTGGAGCCCCTTCTGGGCAGCCGGCTTGGCGTAAGCAAGCGCTCTCTGTCCCCGACAGGGCCCAGCCCCGGGGTTTGGACGGGGTTCAGGCATGAGCGGGCAGGGACGGCCCGTATTGCGGCAAGAAATCCAGATGCATTCAGCAGAATTCGTAGGTTTCCAGGCCCTAACCCGTGTGTGGAAGAACAAATAAATACACATTACTTACCTTCTGGATTTGTTCCTTCTGGTCTTTAGATTCACTTTTATGTTTGGGAATGAAATCTTTATACTGTCAGAATCAAATCATGTTCCCCGCATTTCGGATTTCCCATTCATTTTTCCGGTATGGATTTTCAAAGTAGCCAGAATATCCTGAGGGTTTATCAAACGTCTTTTTCCATATTCCCCACAAATTCCATAATTCTATATAGTTCCCTGCTGAAAAAAAAGAAATGAAAAGAAAACTAAAAGAAATTTTTAACTGTTTTGCCACCTTTAAAAGAGGTGGGCTGAATCAGTTTTACGGCCTTTAAAATTTTCTAACAATTATACCTGTTGAGTCTTCAGAGCTCGTAGTCTGGTTCTGTTCTCTTTTTCTCTTCAGTGAATGATGTAAAATTTCTATCCAATTTCTGTCCCTGCTAGAAACCCTTAAAAAACACCACCCTTCATTAGCATAAGATAAGAGCCTAAGTAAAACAAGCTATTTTGTTTGCATTACACAGTAAAAAAGAGGTAAAAAAAAGGAAAATGTAAAAAGTTTACATGTAAATTGAACTACATCTTATAAAATCAGGGAAAAAAAGACAAGTGAAAAAATTAGCACAAAACTTTTAGCAAAAATTTAGTACAAAAGGGGCCTCAAAATTAGTAGGGAGTCAAAATACTCCCTTCAGTGTTCTTGGTAAATTTTGAAAAAAACCGCAAATTTTCCCAAAATTTTTATTCTCACAAAAACTTTTTTTACATCATTTTGGGAAAAAGTCACCGGTTTCAAGCCGGGAATTCTGAAAAATTAGTCACGAAAGAAAAAAAAAACGAAAGGAGTCAAAATGACTCCACAGTAGTTCTATGTTAAAAAGTGCAGGAAAAAGGAGTCTTTCAACCACCATTTGTTTAACGGACATTTGACATACCTGTTTTGTACCCCAGTATGACATTAAAACCCTTTTCACCCACAATTAAAAGTGCCGGAAAAAAAAGTCTTTCAACCACCCTTTTATTGAATGGACATTTACTATACCTTCCTTGGTAACCACATCTGTTCAAGCTTCCTGTACCCCCCTTGACAATTCAGGGAATATTTGTATCACTATTTTTTACACCAGTTTTTTTAGTGTTTTAATTCAGAAAAAAACATTTATAAAATAGGATGGAAACCCCCCACTCTTTGTTTCTTTTTTTTTTAATTGTATTTAAAAAGGGTTGTCTCACTACAAAAATTTTCTACTTGTTAAAGATCTTGCAAAAAAAATCATTTTTGAATATGTATCCTTTTAAAATTGTCTACCATTCCGTTTTTTTTCACACCCATGCCCCTTTTAAAATTTTAAAACACAACTTTAGCCACCTTGACAAATTGTGAAGAACAAATGTCTATAAGAAAACCCCATTTTTTTTAAAGGACCTGTAGCATAGCTGCATTTCACCCCAACATGCCCCAAAAATTCAAAAAAGACCCTTGAGCCACTGTTGACAATTGTGAAGAACAAATGTCTGTTAGAAACCACATTTTTTATAATAGGACCTGTAGTATTAGCTGCATTTCACGCAACATGCCCCCAAAAACTATAAAAATGACTTCTCAACCACTGTTAAAAATTGTGAGGGAGAAATTTTTGTTTCTGACAGCACCATCACCCTCGAGCCACTCTTGACAATTGTGAAGAACAAATGTCTGTTAGAAACAACATTTTTTAGAATAGGACCTGTAGTATAGTTGCATTTCACAGCAACATGCCCCAAAAATTCAAAACATGACCCTTGAGACACTTTTGACAATTGTGAAGAACAAATGTCTGTTAGAAACCACATTTTTTTTTTTATAATAGGCCCTGTAGTACTGCTGCATTTCAAAGCAGCATGACCCAAAAAATTATAAAATTACTTCTCAGCCACTGTTAACAATTGTGAGGGAGAAAAGCCACTTAGAAGCCACATTTCTGTTCCAAAGGACCATGATTATAGCTGTATCTCACAGCATCATGACCCCAAAAAATTATAAAAATGACTTCTCAGCCACTGTTAAAAATTGTGAGGGAGAAATGCCACTTAGAACCCCCAACATTTCCTGTTCCAAAGGACCATGATTATAGCTGTATCTCACAGCAACATGACCCCAAACCATTGACAATGCGAAAAATTCTAAAGAGGAAGTGAGTAAATAGAATACGGTTTTGTCATGAAACCTTGGTGTCTTTTACAGTCTCCTCACAGCAAAACCAGCAAAATGAACTTTTGGGAACTGAGATAAAAATTGCAGAAAGGGAAATGATCATTTAAAAAAAAAAGTTTTCAAGAGGACCATTTCTGTTTGAAGAGGAATGTGAAGTAGCCGGCAACAATCGGTGACCTCGGCAATTGGGGGCCACAACATCATCAGAGATCCAGCCTGATATTCTTAAATAAAACGTCAAACGATCCCCGTTATCTGTGGAAAGCCGGATGTGTTTGTCTGTAATGACTCCTCCAGCTGTGCTGAAGGTCCGCTCAGATATGACGCTTGCTGCTGGGCAGGACAACACCTCTATGGCGTGGCGTGCGAGCTCGGGCCATTCATCCATTTTGGATACCCAGAAGTCTATTGGGTCCGAAACACATACAAAAACATTGGTGTTGAAACGCAGATAGTCGTGCACCATGATCTTAAGCTGGTCTCTGTGTGTTGTATGTGTACCCTGCATTACATGCGTTGGTGAGGTGGTAAATAAAGATTGCCAGAGGTCACCCATTAGGCTTCTGCCACACTGCCTGCTGCTGCTGCTGCCGCTACGGCTACTTGGCACTCTACTGCTGTCACGTCGCTGATGTTGTTCCACCGTGACATTTGAAGAACGTGAAGTAGATGCAACAGATGTCCCCAGTTGATCAATCAGCAAGGTCTCCATTTCCTGCATTTTACTCTCTTTTTGGGTGGGTGGAAGGAAAGTGCTGAGTTTTTGTTTTGTCCCGGTGATCCAGGAGGGTGGCCACCCAGTAACTGTTGTTCATTTTGTGGCCTTAATGCGAGGATCATGTTGTAGGAAATGGGGCATCCAAGCACTCATGTGAAGATGGAGCCTTGTTTTCCCAAGCCTCTGGGTCGGGGGGCCCACAAAGCAAACTGATTTTCCCTCATCTTCCTCCTCTGCCTCAAATTCGGCAACCTCTTCCAAGGCAGGGACGTCGGTAACGTCGGTGTCCGGGGAATACCTCCTCCTCCTCCTCCGCTTCCTCCGACACAACTTCAACACACCCCTGACTTGCTCAGATGATGCACCTGAGAGCTGGGGCCCGCCGCCTTGCACTAGCCCGGACCCCGAACCACTGCCTAATGAAGACCGATAAAATTGTGAAACTGTCGGGCCTTCTGGATTCGACGGAGACAAAGGCTCCGTGTCCGCATCTGTGTCTGTCTCCTCCTCTGTCGCTGGTGGGACCTGATGTTTCAGAGTGTCCAACGATCGTTCCAGAAATGCTCATGCTGACAAGGGCATTGTCCGCACTGACCATTTTGGTAGCTTCTTCAAAACTGGCAAGGATGGTGCAGAGCTATTTCACCTGCCTCCACTCTCGGTGGCTCAACACCCCGAGGTCCGCACCGCTGCTTGTCAGGCCATGTGTCACTTCGTACTGCGTAATGGCATTGCACTGCTGCAGTGTCGGACTGGGGGGGTCTGGGGTCCACAGGGGAGTTGATCTCGGGGGCCCACCGTCCTGTACATGAAAATGTTACCGGCCTCTCGGACATAAACACACCCATTTTACCACATAATACAGAGTGCAAAACAGAACTGTATTGGGTAGTTACAATGTTAGCACACATTTTGTCAGTCTAAAAATATCATAGACACAGGGGTAAGTAGCTCCATCCATATCCCTCCCACCCACATAAAAATATCCCCCTCACCCCTTTCCCCTTTGTCACGCACCTCACCACCTTCTTTAAAAATACACACCAGCAAGAAAGAAAGTGTACCCTATCACAGGGTCAGGTGTTCCCTCACTCTTACAATCAGGAACACATGTAAAACTTCCACATACAACCGCCATATAGAAAACCACATAGTGGTCAGACACCAGCTCAGGTCACCATCACATTACAATATAAAAAAAACCCCTGAAATCAGAGCTCACCCGGAGATGTCATATCTGATGGGGTCGTTTCTATTCTCTTGAGTCGTTCTTATTCCCCTTTTCTTCTGCATCCGTACCACACTGCCATGATGACTTGTCCCGGCCCACTCATCACCCAGCAGAAATTACACACAAATATCTTAGAATCCTCACTTTTCCAGCATCTCTTTACCTATTCCCACCTCTGTACAAACTACCCAGGGATAGAATAGCGGGTACAAGCCATAACTTAGAGGCCTAATATCCTAGTATCCACGGATGGGTAGGTAAACAGCCCCCATGTAGATAAGCAGGCCCCAGTTAGGAAAGTAGATAGGCTACAGTTAGGTTGGTGGACCTCAGTTAGGTAGCTGTAGGTAGGTGTTGGTGAGTCCCAATTAGTTAGGCTTTGGTAGGTGGTTTCCCCAGTTAGGTAAGCTTTAGGTAGTTAGGTCCCCCTTATATAGGCTGCAAGCAGTTAGAGACCCCCTTTAGGTAGTATACAGGCAGTTAGGGCTTCCCTTGAAGTAGTATACAGGCAGTTAGGGCCTCCTTTAGGTACTTAGGCGTTAGGGCTTCTTTAGGTATATACAGGCAGTTAAGGCCCCCTTTGGTTCTTACAGGGCACTTAGGGGTCTCTTTTAGGTGTTATACAGGCAGTTAGGGGTCTCTTTTTAGGTAGTATAACAGCAGTTTAAAGGGCCCCTTTAGGTAGTATACAGGTAGTTCGGGGCCTCCTTTAGCTAGTGTGCAGGATGTCAGGCCCCCGCACCCCCCTTTAGCTACTGTGGAGATAGTCAGGGCCCCCTTTAGGTAGTCAGGGCCCCCTCTAGGTAGTCAGGGCACCCCTTTCATTAGCCAGGGCCCCCCTTTGTAGTCAGGGCCCCCCTTTCATTAGCCGGGGCCCCCATTGTAGTCAGGGCCCCTTTTATTTAGCCAGGGCCCCCATTCATTAGCCACGGCCCCCCTTTGTAGTCAGGGCCCCCTTTCATTAGCCAGGGCCCCTTTTGTAGTCAGGGCCCTCCTTTCATTAGCCAGGGGCCCCACTTTGTAGTCAGGGCCCTCCTTTCATTAGCCAGGTCCCCCCTTTCATTAGCCAGGGCCCCCCTTTGTGCCGGACCCCCCCTTTCATTAGCCAGGGCCCCTTTTGTAGCCAGGGACCCCCCTCTGTAGTCAATACCCCCCTCTGTATCCAGGACACCCCTCTGTAGCCAGGGACCCCCCTTTGTAGCCAGGGACCCCCTTTTGTAACCAGGGACCCCCCTCTGTCATCAGGACCCCCCTCTGTAGTCAGGACCCCCCTCTGTAGCCAGGAACCCCACTCTGTGGTCAGAACCCCCCTCTGTAGCCAGGGACCCCCTCTGTAGTCAGGGAACCCCCTCTGTAGCCAGGGACCCCCCTTTGTAGCCAGGGACCCCCCCTCGGGAGTCAAGACCCCTCTCTGTAGCCAGGGACCCCCCTCTGTAGCCAGGGACCCCCCATTGTAGACAGGGACCCCCCTCTGTAGTCAGGACCACCCTCTGTAGCCAGGGACCCCTCTTTGTTGTCAGGGACCCCCCTTTGTAGCCAGGGACCCCCCTTTGTAGTCAGGACCCCCCTCTTTAGCCAGGGACCCCCCTTTGTAGTCAGGGACCCCCCTTTGTAGCCAGGGACCCCCCTCTGTAGCCAGGGACCCCCCTCTGTAGTCAGGACCCCCCTTGTAGCCAGGGACCCCCCTTGTAGCCAGGGACCCCCTCTGTAGTCAGGACCCCCTCTGTAGCCAGGGACCCCCCTCTGTAGTCAGGGACCCCTTTGTAGCCAGGGACCCCCCCTTTGTAGTCAGGGACCCCTCTTTGTAGCCAGGCCCCCCCCTCTGTAGCCCGGGACCCTCCTTTGTAGCCAGTGCTCCTGTAAGCAGATGAAAAAAAACCAACAAGAAACAATCACTTACTCGGTGATTGTCCCGCTCCTGGACTCTCTGGTCTCCCCACCGAACACCTTCAGCCTGCCAGGGAGATCAGCGGAATGCAGCGCTAGTGGCTGACACCGGGCTACCAGGCTCGGTCTCTGGGCGCTCGGGATGCAGGGCCCGGGAGCTCAGGGACCAGATGCGCGGCCGTGCCCCGTGGAGCGGCGGCACTGCCTACGGGGCCCACCAAGGGATGAACTGATTCCCCGGCGGCACAGTCCGAGCCTGCGCTGCTGCCACAATCACTGGAGCATGTGGAGGGTGGAATGCCAACGTGTTGCCACGTCAACAATGAGACGGTTGACGGGGAGGCCGAGCTGATGCTGCAACGCAGCCAGGCGGGATGGAGCAGGGTGCGAACGGCGGAAGTGTGAACTCAGACGTCGAGCCTTCCTCAGCAGGCAGTCCAGATCCGGGTAGCGCTTTAGAAATTTCTGGACGACAAGGTTCATGACATGTGCCAGGAAAGGGATGTGCTCCAGCCTACCGATCTTAAGGGCGGCCAGCAGATTTGGACCATTATCGCACACCACCTTGCCTGGCACCAGGTTCTTGTCACCCAGCCAGCGCTCGGTCTCATTGCGGAGAGCCGTCCTCAGCTCCTGACCTGTGTGTGGACGGTCTCCAAGATGGTTTAATTTCAACACGGCTTGGTTTCTCTGGGCACATGATGCCACCAGAGGACCTTGGGGGACAGAACCCTGCACCATCCCTGCGGTTTTGAAGAGCGTGCGCCGACCCTGAGAGCCACCTTCACCACCAGAGACATCCACCCAGCTCACCCAGTGAGCTGTCACAGAGATATAGCGGCCCTGGCCGTGGTTACTAGTCCATGTGTCGGTGGTCAGATGGACTTTTCCAGACACAGATGCAGACTACGCGCTTGAAATTTTAGATGACACGTGGCTGGCCAGGACAGGGACGGCTTTTCTTGCAAAGAAATGCCTGCTCGGCATCTGGTATTGTGGGCAGGCAAGGGCCATGACGTGGCGGAACCCATCTGTGTCCACCAGACGGAAAGGCAACTTTTCCAAGGCCAAAAGCCTGGCAATGCCGACATTCAGTCTTTTGGCTTTGGGATGGTTTGGGTTAAAGTGTTTCTTCCGCTCCCAAACCTGGAAGACAGAAGACTGGCTGCTAGACAGGCCGCTGTACGGCATGCAGGTCATCAAACTGGTGCAAGGAGAATGGGTAGGATGGGTCTCTGGTGGTGTGGTGGTACTCGGGCAACTGTGGAGGCTGTAGCGGAGTCTGATCCCTGATCATGACTCTGAGAGACATGGGCAGCTGAGGAACGCTTGGTGACAGTGGTTGGAAGCCCAGCATCGGTGTGGCCTTTTTTTGCCAAGTGTTGCCTCCATTTCAACTCAAGCATTCGCTGCATGTGACTAGACATGTTGGTGGTGGTTAAATATATCAAACAAGAACGGCCACTTTTTTCTTTTTGTTTGTGCAGCCTTCGCTCAGGCACAATAACAGGGCCTCCAACCCTACACGTTCCTTATTCAAGCAGAAAAGTGCCAAGAAAGCTTAAATAAAACTTACAGCTTTATTATAATCCACGATAAAAAAGGCTTCATGCAAGCACATTAGTATCATCCAATATTAGGAAGGCACACATGCTCAATAATGAGTACAAATATATACAGACCGACAGTCCTCTTTGACTCTGAAAAGAGTTTCACATGGAGATGCCTGGAGACCGGGCAGTCCGCACAGAGTAGCGACGTTTCGAGGAGATCCCCCTCCCCTTCCTCAAGCATGCTGGATGATACTAATGTGCTTGCATGACGCCTTTTTTATCGTGGATTACAATAAAGCTGTAAGTTTTATTTAAGCTTTCTTGGCACTTTTCTGCTTGAATAAGGTGGTGGTTAAATACCTAAGATTCTTGCCTCTTCTGATGCGTTTACGGCAAAGGCGGCATATGACATCGCTGGGTGAATCATAGGCTTGCTCGAAAAAGGCCCAGGCTTGAGAGGTCCTGGACCTTTTCGACGGCGATAAGCGAAGAGCGGTGTTTCCGCTGATCGTGGCTGGCGGAATCATCTCAGCGGACTTCTGTGACCGCCCTCTCCGTTTTTGAGGTGGGACCCGTACTGACACTACACCATCGTCTTCCTCCTTGTCCAGTGATGAAGCGCTCGCAAGCAAATTCTGCTGAAAAGACCACGTTGGATCCGCAATGTCGTCATCATCATTATCAACACAGGTGACTTCCTCGTCCTGACATTCTGCATGCAGGAGCTGCGGGCTACAAGCAACAGGCACTGCAAGGCGTTGCCGACCGCCCGGGATTTTTGCCAATTGACCGGCTTCCTTCTCCTCCTCTGATGGCATCAGTAACTGGGCGTCAGAGCAGACAAAATCATCCTCTTTGGCCTCTTGATCTTTTAACATGCCTTCTGACCCCATCCGCATTTTTTCATCAAAGAGGTCTTCAGAAAATTAATTATCCACAGTGGTGGGTACACAAGTTGACATTTGGGCTGCCTTCGCTTCATGTTGGACGGATGCTGACGATGCTGACGATGAAATTTGTGGCCGTAAGTGGGAGGACGAGGAGGTAAGGCTGTTGGATGCAGGTTGCATTAACCACTGCAGAATAGATTGGAGACGCTGTTCGTTACTGAGATTCACAGGGCCCTGACCCAGCGATGACAGGCCTGACGGTCCTGCAACCGACGATCCGCTGGCTTGCGTGTTGTCGCCAGCACTGGAAGGAGCACCTTCTCTCGTACCTCTACCTCCATGTCCTACCCCCCTCTTTGCTCGCTTACCACCTGCATTTCGCTCCATGTTCAGAAAGATAAAAATTTTAGAAGGTATGGAAGAATTTTTGAAAGTCTCTTATTAAAAGAAGGCAAATCACAGCTATTCTTAAATCCCTCTAATTTCCTACAGCCAACTAGGATTAGAAACTGAAATGTTTCTTGCGAATACCTGTGAAATGCGGTCTGGTGGAAGAACCATAAGACAAAATCAACAGTGTTCATCCTTCAGTCCCAGGGATTTACAACTGTTCAGTAGGACTAGGAAATTATAGTTTTCAACATAATAACATACAAGTGCGCTATCTGCGCCAAACTGAGATTCAATGAGCCCAATAAAACTATTCAGAAGTTACACGGATGAGAAATTGTGTTTTTTGCAGCAATGACAAACGAGAACAGTTGCTAGAAATTTTTTCTATCAGAATTGTCGTACAACGTGGCTATTTGAAAAAACTAAGGCCGCACCACGTGCAATACAGCTATTTAAAAACTATTCGGATAATAAAAGGTATTTTTTGCACCTATCAATACACTTGCGGTGACTACAAAATTGCTGTATTCAAATTTAAGTGCAGGTTGCACAACATACAAGTTATATTTCACCAAAAAACTGCCCAAAAAGTTTTAAAAAAAAACCCCTTGGGAAAATACGGGAAAAAACTCTAAACAGTCTGGGATCCCACTTTAAATTCCATCTCCTTTAAGGGGGCCTGTTTTGTGTTCCCCCCGCACCCCCACGGGCCCCACCCCCCTTCCCCCCCCCGCGGCTGTACACGCAGATGTTTAAATTTAAATTCTCACCCTAAGTAATTTAAATCTGAAAAATCTTTTAATCTACCTAAGTTTTAAGGGTTCACAGCAAAAAAGAAATATTTTTTCTGTGTGAACAAATAAAACCCTGTTTCGCTGAGCTGTTTTGGGGAGGGCCCCGAACACATTTCCCTGCTTTTTTGGGGGGGATACACGGGACACAACTGAGGCAAAAACGGAAAGGACTGTTCAAATTTTAAAACGGGTTTTTTTTGTGATTTTTCCCCCAAATTTAAAAACCAATAAAACATCCCAGTAGACTTTGACCCCCAAAGCTCACCCTGCTTATTCTGTAAGCTGATTTGCTGGCCCCCAAAAATGACAGGAAGCGCTGAAAATGGCGCAAATTTTAATAGATTTGCCCCTATTTCCCATAAATTTTCGTGTGTTTGAAAAAATCCAATTAACATTTTAAAAAAGTTTGGTTTTTTTCAATGTCGTAATAATCGCTCCCAAACCCCTATTTCACATCCTTTTTTAAAAACCGGGCCGGTTTTGGCTTTCCTGTGTTTGCCCCAAAACCCCCAAACCCCCCGCAGTGGGACAGCCCCAGAGTTTTTTCAAAGTTTTCAGCCCTTAAATAACAAAAAAACTGAAAAAATTTTTAATTACCTAAATTTAAGGGTTTACAGCTAAAAAATTAGTTGTCTTTGTGAAAAAAAGAGAACTGTGTGCTGAAGCTGTATTCGGAGAAAGCCCCGGGGACGTTTTCCTGGTCTTTTAGACACGACCCCACATGATGGTTTAACAGGAAAGGGGTTTTTCTATGTTAAAAAAAGGGGCATGTGATTTTTTCCCGCCAAACCAAAAATTTCACATCACAGTCATGATTTCCACACCCAACTCCCCCTGCTTTTTTCCAAAGTGATTTGGGGATGTTAAAATGACGGGGAAGCACCAAAAAGGCGCGATATTAATAGATTATCCAGATTCTCACCTAAATTATCGCGTGATCGGAAAATTCCGATCAACCTAAAAAACCGTGCCGATTTAAACTTTGTCGATTATAATCGCTCAACACTAATGACAAGGTGTTTTTTTTTTTCACCCCATTTAGAATTTTCTTTTTGTTTCCCAGTACATTTATGGTAGGATCAATGACACCATTAAAAACTAAATTTTGTCCCACAAAAAACAAGTATCTATTTATATTGAAAAAAGTAATAGCTTTTGACAAGCGAATAGGAAAAAAAATGAACAGCATGGTGGGAATGGGTTAAAAACCATGCTTGCAGCATGACAAGCCTCTGAACTTCTTACCTGCATTTTCTCTTTATACACCCCCTAGCCCCTGAGCATCATAATTGTAACAGTTGCTTACCCTCCAATTTTGGCTCTGCCTGCTTTAATTCACTCACCTATTGCAGGTTATCACCTTATCATTTTCATCCATGTTCCCAGGATCACTTACCTCAAAGTCAAATGAGTAAAAGAGTTTTACTTTTTTATTTTAAATTGGCTAATTTTCCCCTAGCTCTATCATTGCCACTGTTACATGTTGAAGGCATATGATATTGTTATGTTATGAATTGCAAGGCTTACCTCAAATATTGGAAAAGGGGTGTATGTAAACACTTTTGATATTGGGAATGCCAAGATCACTATTGCACTATCAATAGTTGTTAGAAACACTGGTATCTATAATCAGTGTTAGAAAGCAATCTTGAGACCAGTTAACTAATTTGTGATTGGAAAAGGGAAAAGGTATGGCACGCCATTTTGATCTGATTTCGCCTGGAAGTTAAGTCAAGTATAATCTTGACTTTGGCGGTAGAAAAAAAAAATATGATTGAGATTTGTTTTTTTCAATCCTTAAGGAGGTAGCCCTTTTTATTTTTATTTTCTCCCACTGACATTGTTTCTTGCCAGAAAAGATTTTTTTATTTTTTTATTTTACCATTTAGTTTACTATATATTGCATTTGAAAGCTATGCCATTGTTTTTGTATTTTGTTTTAATGGTTTTGACTGCTTGATAGAAATTATTTGCTAATCTTATTTTGGTACCATTTTAATTTAATGTATACACTCACCGGCCACTTTATTAGGTACACCATGCTAGTAACGGGTTGGACCCCCTTTTGCCTTCAGAACTGCCTCAATTCTTCGTGGCATAGATTCCACAAGGTGTTGCAACGATGCTCAATTGGTACCAAGGGGCCCAAAGAGTGCCAAGAAAAAAATTCCCACACCATGACCCACCACCCCCCAGCCTGAACCGTTGTTTACAATGCAAGGATGGATCCATGCTTTCATGTTGTTGACGCCAAATTCGACCCTACCATCCGAATGTCGCAGCAGAAATCGGACTCATCAGACCAGGCAACGTTTTTCCAATCTTCTACTGTCCAATTTCGATGAGCCCTTTGGGGAAATTGGAGCCTCAGTTTTGTTCTTAGCTGAAAGGAGTGGCAAAACCCCGGGGTGGTCTTCTGCTGCTGTGCCCATCTGCCTCAAAGTTCGCCGTACTGGTGTTCAGAGATGCTCTTCTGCCTACCTTTGGTTGTAACGGGTGGTATTTGAGTCACTGTTGCCTTTCTATCGCTCGAACCAGTCTGCCTATTTCCTTTGACCTCTGGCATCAACAAGGCAATTTTCCCCCCACAGGACTGCCGCTCATGGATGTTTTTTCTTTTTCGGACCATTCTCTGTTAAAACCCTAGAGATGGTTGTGCGTGAAAATCCCAGGAGATCAGCAGTTTCGGAAATAAATCAGACCAGCCCTTCTGGCACCAACAACCATGCCACGTTCAAGGCACTCAAATCACCTTTCTTCCCATATGATGCTCGGTTTGAACTGCAGGAGATTGTCTTGACCATGTCTACATGCCTAAATGCACTGAGTTGCCGCCATGTGATTGGCTGATTAGAAATTAAGTGTTAACGAGCAGTTGGACAGGTGTACCTAATAAAGTGGCCGGTGAGTGTATATGAATTTCTATCACTTTTTTATTTATTTATTTTGAGGCAGTGACTCCAAAGTATCAAAATTTCAGAAAAATGTTCCTGGAAGTTTTAAAAATTTTTATGCTTTGAAAAACCCCCCATATAAAGTGTATGGGTTCAAAAAAAATATCCATAGGATCCGAGAAATTTCCCTGTGCCCCAAGGGAAAAAAGCCGATAGTTTAAAATTGGATTTCTTTACTATGGGTGCTCATGCAGCACTATGTTGGAAAATTGGGAAAAATCAGTTATGCCTATCTCTGCTGGGTTTTGATTTTACTTCCCAAAATTTATATTTTATGAACACGGTTTTTAACTTGTAGTTAAAAAATTTAAACATGCGAAGAAAATCCATATATAACCAATCAGAATCAAACCCCTATTTTCCTTTTTGGCCAAAGCTAATTTAAAATGGACTGAGGCAGAATATAAAATTGTTTAAGGAGACCACAGACGTTGAGTCCTTCAGACTCAGGGCCCCAGGTCCCGGCCCGCCCCATTTCTCTACTTTTATAGCACCTAAGCCCAAAGAACTCGTTTACAAAGGTGTTTTCCAACCAAGCGACATCCTCACTGCTGATTCTCCGGACTGTTGTTCCTCAAGATATAAAATTGTTTAAGGAGACCACAGACGTTGATTCCTTCAGACTAAAGAGGAGAAGAGCCATCCAGCTTTTCATCATGGCACAGTTCAAAAGCTTACATCTCTGATTGTATAAAGTTATATTAGTGCTTAAGGTATGGACAGCTTACACATCTTAAAAGGCACTATCAATTCTCTCAATCAATGCAATTTATAGAGGTTAAAAAAGCATATGCTCCCATCCAAACAAAGTCTCTTTAAATAAAAGCCTTGCAAGAAAACGCTAAAGCAAATGCGGCATTCAATACAACAGCATGGTTTCACAGAAGAAAAGTCTAGGTGCTGAACTAGCCACTTGCAGTCCAGACCTTTCTCCAATAGAAAACCTTTGGCACATTATGTAATGAAAAATCTGATAAAGAAGATCCAGGACTGTTGAGGAGCTGGAATACTGAATCAGACAAGAATGGGACAACATTCTACTCTCAAAACTTGAACAATCAGTCTTCTCACCACCTAGCCATTTACAAACTATTGTAAAAGGAAAAGGTGATTCTACATAATGGTAGGCATGGCCCTACCTCAACTTCTTGTGATGTGTTTCTGTCATTAGTTTGGAAATAAGCTCATTTTTTTAATGGAATTGAAACATTTTTTAACTTTTAACTTCTGATATGTGGTGTATGTTCTGATTTAATTAAAATATAGCTAGATTGTGAAATAATTGTATTCTTGTTTGTTTACATTTAATTCTGTGTCAACTTTTTTGGGGAATTAGTATAATGTAACCATTTTAATGTTTTTTTTTTTTCTTTTTTACTGTCAATGATGGTTTTTCCAAATGATGTATTTGGATACAAAATTTGCTGAACATTCACTATATGTCAATTTTAAACAAGTATCCTCATAACTTAATCTAATATATTTTAGCAAAGAGACATTATTTTGTGAATGAAATGTGTCATAAATCTAGAAGTACACTCATCATTGTAACTGAACTAGTCATACAGTCATTTCCCTTCTTATATATATTTATATTTATTTATATATTTATATTGTGGCAGAGCGGCCTCAGGCGGTCACATGTTTCTCCCACTAAAAGGAGTAAGGCAGGATACCTGCAAGCAACATGTTACCTGGCCTTGATGACATTTAGGTATGTTGTCAGCCACAGTAAGCAGGTGGCAGCCATTCATAGGTAGTATAGCTGTTTCAACATCCGGGATGGTCTTAGTGGGAGTAAACAAAATGCTGGGTTGGTGTCTTCTCCCCTTGTTCCAAGGCAGGCTTTTGGCAGGTTCCTGGAGGCCTAGAAAAAGTCTGGTACTACATGAGATCAGGGGGTGTGGTCGGCTGCCTGGAGCTGGCAGAAACAGAAAAGCTGAGCTCTGAGTTCTTACCCTGCAAGGCTTGAGGGAAGCCTATACTGTAGTGTGAGACTGGACAATAGGTCCAGACCATGTTAGATAGGGTTCTCTGTACCTGAGAAAAAAGCTGGCTGAGGCCAGTCTTAAACAAAAGCCTGGTGTTAGAGTGCCATATGTTGGCGTGCCAACTGTCTTACAAAATGACGGTGCTCTGTGAGCTACAAGACCCCCAGGACTGTCCAAAATGATGTTCAAATGTCAGATGCCTTTACTCCTTCTAGTGGCAGAAACCCGTTGCCGCCAAGATGAACATGCTTTAGCTCGACATGTGCATATCAACCCAAGAACAAAAACTAAAGACCTTGTGAAGATGCTGGCAGAAGCTGGTAAGATTGTGTCATTATCCACAGTGAAACAAGTACTGTATCAACATGGGCTGAAAGACCACGCTGCAAGGAAGTAGCCATTACTCCAAAAGAAATATATAAAAGCCAAATTAATGTTTGCAAATGCACACAGGAACAAAGGACTACATTTTTGGAAACATGTTCTGTGGTAAGAATAAGCTAAAATTTAACTGTTTGTCCATAATGACCATTGTTACATTTGAAGGAAAAGAGGAGAAGATTGGAAGCCTAAGAACACTATCCCAACTGTAAAACACGGTGTTGGCAGCATCATGTTGTGGGGTTGTTTTGCTGCAGGAGGGACTGGTGCACTTCACAAAATAAATTTCATCATGAGGAAAGAAAATTATGTGGCAACACTAAAGCAACATCTCAAGACATCAGCCAGGAAGTTAAAGCTTAGGTGGAAATGGGTCTTCCAAATGACCCGAAGCATACTGCCAAAGTGGTTAGAAAGTGACTTAAACATAACCAAGTCAATGTTTTGGATAGACCATAACAGAACCCTGATCTCAATCTTTTTGGAAATTTATGGGCAAAGCTGAAAAGGCAGGTGTGAGCAAGGTGACCTACACACATGGCTCAGTTACACCATTTCTGTCAGGAGGAATGGGCCAAAATTCCTAACAACTATTGTGAGAAGCTTGTGGATGGATATATCCAAAACGTTTGACCCAAGTCATACAGTTTAACTGATATATATATATTGCCCTTAAACTGTAAGACTTGGGTCAAACGTTTTGGATATATCCATCCACAAGCTTATATAAATAAGAACAAACAGCACTTCTTTGAAAATTCTAAGCAGGGCGCCAGCAAAATAATAAAGCTTGGTAAATAGCTTATCCAGAAATATTCAATAAAGAAGCTTTGCAGCACTCATCAAGGTGAAAATAGAAAAAACAAAACGTTTATTTCCACATGTTTACATCCGACGTTTCAGCTCCCTCACAGAGCCGTTTTCAAGTGACAATATGTGCAAATTCACCAATATATATATATAAGGCACACAATCTTCAATCAACAAATTTACATACAAAGTGTTAAAAAACATAATTTTAAAAAATATAATCACAAAATATCTCTAAAAAGTGTTGCATGTAAGTTAAGAGGCAATAGTATAAAAACATAACATTACCGGGGGGAGGGAGGGGCGTGTCCTGCCATTTGAGGAGTACAGATGTGTCTGTTGAGAGCTCCATCCAGGGAGAGCTATTTCAGCCTCATCCAGCTCGCACCATGGGCAGCAAGAGGGCGAAAAGGGCTTCCACAGTCCCCAAAGACACCACAGGGGGAGATATCCTTATCTCTAACTTTTTTGCTCCTCTCTCAGACCTTATGGAGGATTCACAGGATTCCCACGCTTCAGATGCACAGGCGTCATCTTGCCCTTTCTTCGTTACAGCATCGTAGGGAGAAGATACCATAACCAGCTCCGGCGTTGGCAGCCGCCGAACCCGTGACACAGCTTACACCCTCGAACTGCCTCCACTCACTAGCCCCGACACGTCCTCCGGGAGTGAGTGGCTTGACTCTGGAGCGGTAGAAAGAGCGGGATCCAGCAAGCTCTCGAAGCTCCAGAAAAGAGCGCTCCCAGGACAGTGACGCCGCGGATCGAGGTGGGTGCACAGTGCAGACTTATGGCTACACAGTACCAACTGCTGCTTCTCCCACTAACAGCCACCATCCACCATTTCTGGGAGGCAGTTAACCCCTCAATGTTTTAAAATGGCGGCAGCCGTTTCAGTACCACCACTCCCGCCTGCAGCAAGTCCTGATCACACCTCCCTGCTTAACTCGACAATCAACAGAGGGAATAGGTCTGGATGTGGAGGTCATGTATTTATCTCTCTCTGTTGCAGAGCGATCTGTTCCACCTTCACAAGAATTGTTACAGGGGAACCCATCTCCACAGCTTATACAAGGTCCCAGGATGGCTCTAACATCTCCCCAAGGGTCACTCTGGCCCCTTTAAGATACCTGATGGCCACCATGAAAGCATCCCTGACAATTCACCATCTACCTCAGTCGTCTCCCACCTCCACCCTCCAGGGGGACCCAACGCCATCTTTGGAGTCATCCAGTGACTCCGCTACAGCACCCGGGCCCTGAGTTACTGCCAAGAGGCCTCACATTTCAGAGCCTACGAGTGCTGTCCCTGTGGGCCACTTTCTACAACAACCAATATCGCAACTTAGCCCCTCATGGCATTCCAGCTCATATTCACCCACATGGGGAGGAAGCCCTTCTCGACAATTATCCAGCCCTTTGTCTTCAGTTGGGATTCCTGATTGTCGTCAGACCAACTCTCAGACCCTCTCTCAAGCCATAAGCCTCCCCCCTCCAGGAGAAGTGATCCACACACTTGTAGCTCACCTAGAGCTTCGAGCGCTTTTATCGTTGCTACCCACCAAATTTGAGATGCAACAAATGGCCCACGATCTTCAACATGCATGGAAGTGAGACGTAGTACCTGTTCAATCCGGCATCACTGTCCTTCAAGAGAGGATCCAAAAACTGGAGGATACCCAGACATCCACAGATGTCACGATTTAAGCTTTGCAATCTTCTATTACTGAGCAACATGACTGTTATACTCATCTCGTCAATCACATGGACGATTTAAAAAAACATAATAGAAGAAATAATATCAGAGTGCGGGGCCTACCAGAAACAGTTATGACAGCTGAACTGATACCTACCCTAACGAAGGTGTTTAATTACATTCTGGGCTGGCCGGAGGAGACAGTGATTGCCTTTGATCGGGCTCATAGGGCACTCCGACCACCAAGTCAAGATGCCATGCAGCCCAGAGACATCTTCCCAGAGTCTGTCGTATTCATCACTTTCCTCTTAAGGAAGAAATAATGTGGAAAGCATCATGCAAACTGTGACCTTTGATGGAACGACACTGAGCCTCTTTCCAGACCTCTCCAGAAGATCTCTCCGAATGCGCTCAGCGGTCAAGCCACTTCTGGCTCTCCTCCAAGCAAGTGGTATACCCTATAGATGGGGCTTCCCATTCTCTATTCAGGTTCGACAGAAAGACAAACTTCTGTCCTTCCGATCCCTGGCGGACCTTGCGGGTTTCCTCTCAGCTCTGGATTTTCCTGAGGTGACTTTACCGGACTTGCATGCTGCTATGATGATGGATCCCATTTCTCAGCCTGGAACATCTGAGGGTCTGCAGCCCCATCTCTCTACATCTATAGCACCTAAGCCTCAATGATCTCGATGACACCCTGGTAGTCTCCAACCAAGCGACATCCTCACTGCTGATTCTCCGGACTGTTGTTCCTCAAGATAGGTCCAAATTTGGTTGTTAGATGCCTTCGTCTTGTACCTTTTTCTATTTATCTTCCCGCTGGCAGGAAATTATTGTCTCCCCTGTTGTAACTGTCCCACGGATAAGGCCACAGCTTCCGTTCATGTGTTTTTTTTTCTTCGTCCCCTCTCTCCCTCTCCCTCCTCCCATCTCCTCCCCTGGTCCTCCTCTTTTTTTTTTTCTCTCCCTGCCGCTCTTTATATGCTTAAGTGGCTTCCTACTGTGCAAGGTTCTTACAGCTTTTACAACAATGAAGGATTGTATCATATAATGTTTAGAGTTGTGTTGACTGGCTTTTTTTCTCTGCCCATGGTTGGTGTTCTGGTCCCGCCACATTGTCTTGGCTTGACCATCACCCCAAGCGTCCAGTTGAGATTTACACGCCCTGAGACGTCTCTGTACATGATACTTTTTGCTCTACATCCTTGTTATTGTTACCTTCTGATAACGATTCTACTTTCCCCAAGACATAACGGCTTCTTCACATTCTATCATGGCCTTTGAAGTTCTACTTCTGACTTTTGTAACTTCTTGGGTTGATCTTTAAAGGCCTTTTCTTTTAATCATATTGTTATGGTTACGGTTTGTCCGTTGTAGTTTTCTCCGGTTGATCTCCGCTTTACCCATGGCTTTTCTTCTCGGGTCCTTTTTTTCGGGAACTTCCACATCGCCTCCTGATGGCTAACCTTCGAGTAACTTCCCTTAACGTAAAGGGATTCAATGTACCCGAGAAGCGCTCTCAGATCCTATATAACCTTTATAAGCAGAGATCCTACATTGTCTGTATCCAAGAGACCCATTTGTTAAACTCCTACCTGCAGACCTTTTATAATAGATACTTCCTTGCCTGGTACCACAGAAGTAATTCTCTAGCCAAAACAAAAGGGGTTGACATCTTCTTTCACAAATCCTTGCCGGTCAAAATACTGTAAGACCTCCCTGATTACGATGCTCATTAAATGAAATCTATAAGGGCATATATTCACAATTGCTAATATATACTCGTACTACTCCAAGGGCGACATGTATGATCGGGCTTTTCGCCTGTTTTTTGGAGTAACCTGTGCCTCCCAGCCCGATTCCTCCTGTCGGACGCGGGGATGCAGTGTTAGGCGCAGCGTTCACCACTTTCAGCTGCGCCCCGCATGAAGGGGTGGGCAATGGGCGCGGTGTGGGCGCACTGTAGGCGTTCCGGGGCGGAACGCGGCGCACTCGAAAACTCCGAGGCATGTACGATCGCGAGTCGGCAAAGTGCGGCGCATTGCAGCGCTCGGCAGCTCCGACAGTCAGACCTGAACGGAAGAACGGAACATGAGAGGAAACATATAGAAGATCGCAACATAAATCTCGGCGCTCAGCTCCGTGCGGCATGGAGTATGATTCCAAAAAATCGCCTTTATAAAGGCGTAAAACATTATCAGAAAGAGCTCAAACCTCAAAAATAAAAAAATACATAAATAAAATCACTTTCCAAAAATCTAGAACGGTGCAACATCAAGAATTAGGATATTGGAAATTGCCGGGAAGTACAGTAATTCAAATTCTGAAAGCTATTCTCATTGGTCGGCAGAAACCAGCCAATCAGAATAGGAGCGACAGTGAACCTTTAAAACCTATGGAGAGCTATTGACCAATCAGAATCAAAGGCGGGACAGTTCAAAATACAGTAAAAATGCAGAAAAGAGCTGATTGGTTGAGCTAGCGGGGTCTTGGCTATCTCGGTCAATCAGAATAGGAGTGACAGAGACCCATTATTTCCTATGGAGAAGTTTTGACCAATCAAAATCAAAGGTGGGACAGTTCAAAATACAGTAAAAATGCAGAAAAGAGCTGATTGGCTGAGCTAGCGGTGGCTTGGCTATCCCAGCAAATCAGAGCGCGAGCTACTTTTCCCATTGTAGTCTATGGAGAGATCGGCGCAATGCAATCTCGGCGCTCAGCGCCGTGCGGCATGGAGTATGAATAAAAAAATCATTTTTATTAAGTGTAAATCATTATCAGATAAAGCGCTGAAACCTTCTCTAAAAATAAATCTGTTAAATCCCTAACAACGTGTTTGTTGCCGAGACCTGCACTACATAAGGAATTGCAATAGAGAGAATTGCCGGGAAATACAGTAATTCAAATTGATTAAGCTATTCTGATTGGTCGGCATAAACCAGCCAATCAGAATAGGAGCGACAGGGGCCCATTCTAACCTATGGAGAAATATTGACCAATCATATTCAAAGGCGGACAGTTAAAAATATAGTAAAAAGGCAGAAACGAGCTGATTGGTTGAAGTGGCGGGGGCTCGTCCAGCTTAGCCAATCTGAGCACGAGCTACTTTCTCATAGAGTTCTATGGGAAAAAGAAATTCTGAGCGAGCTCTGTGATTGGCTAAGTTAAAAGAGGCGCGATTATTTGGACGAATGGGAGAGCGAGCGACGCTTTCCTAATGGGTTTTTCTAATGCAATCTGAAATAAAACTGTACATGGCCGAAATAAAATGATAAGACTACAGAAGTTGTCCCGATGTGTATATAAAATTAATAATAATAATATGGGGGTAAAGAAAAAAAAAATTAAATCAATAAAATCCTGTTTATTTCTTTATTCTCGTTACACCCATACTATTGATCCTTGGCTAACGAAAATAAAGAAATAAACATGATTTTATTGAATTAATATTTTTTTTCATTTGCCCCCATATTATTATTCATTTTATATACACATCGGGACAACTTCGGCAGTATTATCATTTGATTTCGGCCATGTACAGTTTTATTTCAGATTGCATTAGAACACCCATAGGAGCGTCGCTCGCTCACCCATTGGTCCAAATAACCGCGCCTCTTTTAACTTAGCCAATCACAAAGCAGAGCTCGCTCTACATTTCTTTTCCCATAGAACTCTATGAGAAAGTAGCCCGCGCTCTGATTGGCTAAGCTGGATGAGCCCCCGCCGCTTCAACCAATCAGCTCTTTTCTGCCTTTTTACTGCATTTTGAACTGTCCGCCTTTGAATATGATTGATCAATTTTTCTCCAAAGGTTAGAATGGGTCCCTGTCGCTCCTATTCTGATTGGTCAATTCTCCTCCATAGGTTAAAAATGGGCCACTGTCGCTCCTATTCTGATTGGCTGGTTTATGCCGACCAATCAGAAGAGCTTAAACAATTTGAATTACTGTATTTCCTGGCAATTCTCTATATTGCAATTCCTTATGTAGCGCTGGACTCGGCGACAAATGCGTTGTTAGGGATTTAACTGATTTATTTTTATAGAAGGTTTCAGCGCTTTATCTGATAATGTTTTACACTTAATAAAAATGATTTTTTTATTCATACTCCATGCCGCACGGCGCTGAGCGCCGAGATTGCATTGCGCCGATCTCTCCATAGACTACAATGGGAGAAGTAGCTTGCGCTCTGATTGGCTGGGATAGCCAAGCCCCCGATAGCTCAGCCAATCAGCTCTTTTCTGCATTTTTACTGTATTTTGAACTGTCCCATCTTTGATTTTGATTGGTCAAATCTTCTCCATAGGATATAATGGGTCTTTGTCGCTCCTATTCTGATTGGCTGGTTTATGCCGACCAATCAGAATAGCGTACAGAATTTGAATTACTGTATTTCCCGGCAATTCTTTCTATTGCAATTCCCGATGTAGCGCCGGTCTCGGCGACAAACGCGTTGTTCGGGATATAATTGATTTATGTTTATAGAATGTTTGAGCTCTTTTTCAGATAATATTTTACAACTAATAAAAATGTTTTTTTTAATCATACTCCATGTTGCACGGCGCTGAGAGCCGAGATTGCATTGCGCCGATCTCTCCATAGACTACAATGGGAGAAGTAGCTCGCGCTCTGATTGGCTGGGATAGCCAAGCCCCCGCTAGTTCAACCAATCAGCTCTTTTCTGCATTTTTACTGTATTTTGAACTGTCCCGCCTTTGATTTTGATTGGTTCAAACTTCTCCATAGGCTATAATGGGTCCCTGTCGCTCCTATTCTGATTGGTCGGGATAGCCAAGCCCCCGCTAGCTCAGCCAATCAGCTCTTTTCTGCATTTTTACTGTATTTTGAACTGTCCCACCTTTGATTCTGATTGGTCAATAGTTCTCCATAGGTTTTAATGGTTCACTGTCGCTCCTATTCTGATTGGCCGGTTTCTGCCGACCAATGAGAATAGCTTTCAGAATTTGAATTACTGTATTTCCCGGCAATTTCCAATATCCTAATTCTTGAATTAGGATATTGGAAAGTGATTTTGTTTTATGTATTTTTTATTTTTGAGGTTTGAGCTCTTTTTCTGAGAATGTTGAACGCCTTTATAAAGGCGATTTTTGATTCATACTCCGCACCGACATCTGGAATGATTTCTCACTGTTTTCCCGCCTTTCTCGCATCGGAACAGATTTTCGGCGCAGTCCCTTCTGCACCTAAGTCCCGCACTGCACCCTACACACTGGCGAGGCGCAGGGAACTTTTCCCCGCATGTATGAGCGCACCTCCTCGGACGGCGAATCTTAGGCGCAGCCCCGCACTGCGCCTCAGTCCCCGCACTGCGCCCCACACACTGGCGAGGCGCGGCGGACTTTTCCCCGCATGTATGAGTGCACTACCTCGGGCGGCGAATCATAGGCGCAGCCCCGCACTGCACCCAAGTCCCGCACTGCGCCTTAAACACTGGCGAGGCACGGCGGACTTTACATGGAATGTATGAGCACGCCCCAGTGCCGACATAAATCAGGCGCAGATTTCGCCGGAAGACCGGCGGAAAGGTGCGCCCCGACGTGGCGAGATTCATACATGTCGCCCCAAATTTTTAGATACCCTTACTTGCTTTGTTCAAGGCAAGATCGTTCTTTGCGGTGATTTTAACCTCACGCTAAACCCGTCACATGATACCTCCATTGGCCGTTCCTCAATCCCCTTGCACACACTTAATAGAATCCGAAAAATTATCCATGATATGCAGCTTGTAGACGCATGGAGACTACTTCACTTTTTTTTCATTTCTGCACCGCTCTTATAGTCATATCAATTACATCCTTCCACATCATTCACTACTCCCTTTTGTTTGCCATGCCTCGATTGGAAATATTTTGCATTCTGACCATGCCCTGATACATGCCGATTTTCGTCTCCCACATAGTAGCAGATCCGACTTTTTCCTGGAAATTGAATGAATAATAATAATAATAATAATAATAATAATAATAAATCTTTATTTCTATAGCGCCAACATATTCCGCAGCACTTTACAAATTCAAGGGTAAACATACAGTCATTACACATTAAAAGTACTTACAAATGAGACATAAGGTGTGAGGGCCCTGCTCGTGAGAGCTTACAATCTATTAGGGTGTATGGGTGAAACATACGGTAAGAAGTGCCAAGTTTACAATGGTCCAGCCATGTTTCATAAATAGGGGGTGGTTTACATGAAAAATGGATGAACCTGCCACCCAGACTGTACATCTATATACAGATAAGTGCCTGTGAGTGCCCAAGTGCAAGGAGTGACAGATGTGTGTGATAGCAGTTAGGGATCTTGGTGGGCAAGACCGAGAAGATGTATTTTCAGGGCCCTCTTAAAACTGTGAGGGTTGTGAATGTGCCTGATCGCCCCTCACAGTTTTAATCTTCTATCAGATTCCCTCTGTCTCAGAGCTTACTAACATTGTGGAATTGTTCTGCTCTGAACATTCTGACGACCCTATATCCAAACAGACACAATGGGAGGTGTTCTTATTAAACACGTTGCCAGATTGAAAAAAGAAAAGTCACCCAAAATGCAAGCCCTTCTCTCGCGACTGCATCTTCTTGAGTCAACACATAAAGTTTCTGGCTCAGAGACGGATCTGAGAGCTCTAACGCAAGTTCGGCATGAGATATGCCGTTTGCTAGATTCATAATCTCAGAGATATCATCAAATTTGCACCGGTTCATTTTATGCATGGAGTAATAAGCCGGGATGGTTCTTGGCTTGGGCGCTCCGCGAAAAAAGGGCTTCCCTATTTATCCCATCTATTAGGAACCCGAATTACCAACTAATTCATATAACTGAAGACATCCTGAGGGTTTTTAATAACTACTACACTGAGCTTTACAGTGTTGCTCCCCTTGAGACCCCCCAGATACTGAGATTTACCACAAATTCCTCCGGGAATACCTGTCACACACAGCCCTGCCTCCGCTCGACCCTCAGTCTCTTGCCTCTCTGGAGGAACCTTTTTCACTTGAGGAGCTTGGTAGAGCTATTTCTGCTCTCCCGACTGGGAAGAGTCCAGGCTCTGATGGTTACACGGCACATTTTTATAAAACCCTGAAAGGTTCCCTCTCCCGTTCTTAAGGCATTTAATACGATGTCCTCGGACTTATGTCAAAGTTACAGACTAGGGATGAGCGATATTATCAACAAAAGTTGAAATCGGCACGATTTTTTAGGCTGATCGGAAATTTCTGATTATGCGCTATTTTAGGTGACAATCTTACAGATAATCTATTACTATCGCGCCATTTTCAGCGCTTCCTGTCATTTTTGTGGCCAGCCAATCAGCTCGAGGAAAGAGGGGGGGGTGAGGAGGATGTACAACATCACCACATTGTGATGTATGGATCTCATTAGCTGCAAAAATCACGTGATCTTGTTTTATCTATGCTGCTACATTTTCTTTTTGAGCTAATACTCTGTCTATCACACTTCACAGCAGGACGTGTCTCTCAGCATTTAAACCAATAGCTGTTCTAACAGCTCTGATAGTCACTTCTAATACAAGAAACCACCCACCTACAGCTTAGAATAGAGTTAGATTAGAGAATTGCACTTCTTATTTAGTTAGAGAAAGTTTTAAGGATATCTACTGGTGTGTGTAGCCACAGGGCTGCGGAGGGGGTGAAGGGGGTGGCAGCAGCAGGAGAGGTTTTTGAAATGAAGGGAGATATTTTGCAGCTCAGTGTGTTCTGTGATTTTCAATTGAAAAAGAATTGTATTCTACCACTTTTTTGGCCAGCAGACCTCTGCTAGCAGTTGAAATTGTCCCTGTGTTTTCAGTTCTATTGCAATCACTGCATGTCAGTGTTCCCAAAAACCGGCTTAACTTATCCCT
This sequence comes from Phyllomedusa bahiana, assembly GCA_025379985.1. NCBI lineage: Eukaryota > Metazoa > Chordata > Amphibia > Anura > Hylidae > Phyllomedusa > Phyllomedusa bahiana. Next base: position 44,712 of record JAODAL010008798.1, on the reverse strand, counting down.
ATAACTTTTAAATAGTTTTACTGAAGTCTGTGCGTCTCAGTTTGGCTCAAAGAGTCCAGTTGTACGAATATTGTGTTCTACATATTTCCTAGTAAATTATGCTTGTAGTCAGTGGTGCGGAGGCTGCCATATTAATCCATATAATATTTAAATACTCTTATTGCAGTCCGCACGTCTCAGATTGGCGTAAAGATTTCAGTTTTACGCATATTGTGTTCAACATATTTCCTAGTAAATTACACTTGTAGTCAGTGGTGCGAAGGCTGCCATATTAATCCATATAATATATAAATACTCTTATTGCAGTCCGTGCGTCTCAGTTTGCCGCAAAGCGTCCAGTTGTACGAATATTGTGTTCTACATATTTCCTAGTAAATTATGCTTGTAGTCAGTGCTGCAAAGGCTGCCATACTAACCCATATAATATATAAATACTCTTATTGCAGTCCGTGCGTCTCAGTTTGGCGCAAAGAGTTCAGTTGTACGCATATTGTGTTCTACATATTTCCTAGTAAAGTACGCTTGTAGTTAGTGGTGCGAAGGCTGCCATATTAATCCATATAATATTTAAATACTCTTATTGCAGTCTGTGCATCTCAGTTTGGCGCAAAGAGTTCAGTTGTACGCATATTGTGTTCTACATATTTCCTAGTAAAGTACGCTTGTAGTCAGTGGTGCGTAGGCCGCCATATTAATCCATATATTATTTAAATACTCTTATTGCAGTCCGTGCGTCTCAGTTTGGCGCAAAGAGTTCAGTTGTATGCATATTGTGATTTACATATTTCCTAAATTACGCCTGTAGTCAGTGATGCGAAGGCCACCATATGTAATCATATAACTTTTTAATACTTCTATTTCACTCTGTGCGTCTCAGTTTGGCGCTAATCGTGCATTTGTAGGATAGTTTTTTGAAAACTATCAATTGCTAGTCTTACTGGGCAGTTGTAAATCTCAGGGACTGATGGAAGAACACTGTTAATTTGGTGTTACGGTTCTTCCACCAGACCACATTTCACAGATATTTTATATATTTGATAGAAACAATTCTGTTTCTAATCCTAGTAGGCTGTTGGAAATTAGAGGGATTTAAGAATAGCTTTGTTTTGCCATATTTCAATAAGAGACTGTCAAAAACTGTTCCATACTTTTTAAAATTTTTATCTTTCTGAACATGGAGCGAACTGCAGGTGGTAAGCAAGCAAAGAGGGGTGTAGGAGATGGAGGTAGAGGTATGAGAGGAGGTGCTCCTTCCAGTGCTGGCGACAACACGCAAGCCAGCGGGTCGTCGGTTGCAGGACCGTCAGGCCTGTCATCGCTGGGTCAGTGCCCTGTGAATCTCAGTAACGAACAGCGTCGCCAATCTGTTCCTCAGTGGTTAATGCAACCTGCATCCAGCAGTCTTACCTCCTCGTCTTCCCAGTCACGGCCACAAATGTCGTCATCATCATCGTCAGCATCCGTCCAACATGAAACGAAGGCAGCCCAAATGTAACTCATGTACCCACCACTGTGGATAATCCATTTTCTGAAGACCTCTTTGATGACAAAATGCGGTTGGGGTCAGAAGGCATTTCAAAAGATCAAGAGGCCAAAGAGGATGATTTTGTCTGCTCTGACACCGAATCGCTGATGCCATTAGAGGAGGAGCAGGAACCCGGTCAATCGGCAAAAATCCCAGGCGGTCGGCAACGCCTTGCAGTGTCTGTTGCTTGTAGCCCGCAGCTCCAGGTTGTAGATTGTCATGATGTGGAAGTCACGTGTGTAGATGATGATGATGACGACATTACGGATCCAACGTGGTTTTTTCAGCAGAATTTGCTTGCGAGCGCTTCATCATTGGACGAGGAGGAAAACGATGGGGTAGTGTCAGTACGGTTCCCGCCTAAAAAAGGGAGAGGGCGGTCGCACAAGTCCGCGGAGATTTTTCCGCCAGCCATGATCAGCGGAAACACCGCTCCTCGCTTATCGCCGTCGAAAAGGTCCAGGACCTCTCAAGCAAGCCTCTGATTCACCCAGCAATGTCATATGCTGCCTTTGCCGTAAACGCCTCAGTAGAGGGACGAATCTTAGGTGTTTAACCACCACCAACATGTCTAGTCACATGCAGCGAATGCATGAGTTGAAATGGAGGGAACACTTGGCCAAAATAGGCCACACCGATCCCGGGCTTCCAACCACTGTCACACCCTCTGTCTCCGCCTCCTCCTCCTCCGCCACCACCAAGCGTTCCTCAGCTGCCCATGTCTCTCAGCGTCATGAGCAAGGATCAGCCTCCGCTTCAGCCTCCACTGTTGCCCGAGTACCACCATCACCACCAGAAACACAGAATACCCCTTCTCCTTCTACCAGTATGACCTGCACGCCGTACAGCGGCCAGTCTAGTAGCCAGGATTGGGAGCAGAAGAAACACTTTAACCCAAACAATCCCAAAGCCAAAAGACTGAATGTCGGCATTGCCAGGCTTTTGGCTTTGGGAATGTTGCCTTTCCGTCTGGTGGACACAGATGGGTTCCGCCACGTCATGGCCCTTGCCTGCCCCCAATACCAGATGCCGAGCAGGCATTTCTTTGCCAGAAAAGCCGTCCCTGCCCTGGCCAGCCACGTGTCATCTAAAATTTCAAGCGCGTTGTCTGCATCTGTGTCCGGCAAAGTCCATCTGACCACAGATACATGGACTAGTGAGCACGGCCAAGGCCGCTATATCTCTGTGACAGCTCACTGGGTGAGCTGGGTAGATATCTCTGGTGGTGACGGTGGCTCTCAGGCTCGGCAGACGCTCTTCAAAACCGCAGGGATGGTGCAGGGTTCTTTCCCCCAAGGTCCACTGGTAGCATCACGTGCCCAGAGAATCCAGGCCGTGTTGAAATTAATCTGTCTTGGAGACCATCAACACACAGGTTAGGAGCTGTGGACGGCTATTTGCAACACGACCGAGCGCTAGCTGGGTGACAAGCACCTTGTGCCAGGCAAGGTGGTGTGCGATAACAGTCTAAATCTCCTGGCCCGCCTTAAGATTGGTAGGCTGGAGAAAAACCCGTGCCTGGCACACGCATGAACCTTGTCATTCAGAAATTTCGAAAGAGCTACCCGGGTCTGGACTGCCTGATGAGGATGGCTCGAGGTCTGAGGTCACACTTCTGCCGTTTGCACCCTGCGTTATCCCAGCTGGCTGCGTTACAGCGTCAGCTCTGCCTCCCCGTTAACCTTCTCATTGTTGACGTGGCAACATGCTGGAATTCCTCCCTCCATATGCTCCAGCGATTGTGGCAGCAGCGCAATGCCATTACGCAGTACGAAGTGACACATGGCCTGACAAGCAGCGGTGCGAACCTCAGGGTGTTGAGAGACTGAGAGCGGAGGCAGGTGAAAGAGCTCTGCACCATCCTTGCCAGTTTTGAAGAAGCCACAAAAATGGTCAGTGCGGACAATGCCCTTGTCAGCATGAGCATTGTGGTGATCTTAGTTCTGGAATGATCGTTGGACACTCTGAAACAGCAGGTCCAACCAGCGACGGAGGAGAAGATGGACACAGATGCGGACACAGAGCCTTTCTCTCTGTCGAATCCAGAAGGCCCGACAGTTTCATAACTATATTGGTCTTCATTAGGCAGTGGTTTGTGGTCCAGGGGTGGTGCAAGGCAGCGCCTCAGCTCTCAGGGTACAGGATCTGAGGCAAGTCAGGGCTGTGTTGAAGCTGAGGCGGAGGAGGAGGAGGAGGTATTCCTGGACACCGACGTTACCGATGTCCCTGCCTTGGAAAGAGGTTGGAATGGATTTGAGGCGGAGGAGGAAGATTAGTTTGCTAGTGCCCCTCGACCCAATGGCTTTGGAAATCAAGGCTCCATCTCTCACATGAGTGCTTGGATGCTCCATTTCCTCCAACATGATCCTCGAATTAAGGCCATCAAAATGAACAACAGTTACTGGGTGGCCACCCTCCTCGATGCCCGTTACAAAGCGAAACTCAGTACTTTCCTCCCACCCACCCAAATAGAGAGTAAAATGCAGGAATTGGAGACCGTGCTGATTGATTAACTGGAGGCATCTGTTGTGTCTGCTTCACGTTCTTCAAATGTCACGGTGGAACAACGTCAGCAACGTGACAGCAGTAGAGTGCCAAGTAGCCGCAGCAGCAGGCATTGGGGCAGGAGCCTAATGGGTGACATTTCTTATTTACCACCTCACCAAAGCATGTAATGCAGGGCACACATACAACACACAGACCTGCTTAAGATCATGGTGCACGACTATCTGCGTCTCAACACCGATGTTTTTGGATATGTTCCAGACCCAATCAACTTCTGGGTATCCAAAATGGATGAATGGCCCGAGCTTGCTTCCACGCCATAGAGGTGTTGTCCTGCCCAGCAGCCAGCGTCATATCTGTGCGGACCTTTAGCACAGCTGGAGGAGTCATTACACACAAACGCATCCGGCTTTCCTCTGATAATGTGGATCGTTTGACTTTCATCAAGATGAATCAGGCATGGATCTCTGATGATGTTGTGGCCCCAATTGCCGAGGTCACCGATTAGTTACCGGTCTACTTCACATTCCGCTTCCAAAAGAAATGGTCCTCTTAAAAAAAAAAAAAATTAAATTATTATTTACTACTGCAATTTCTATTCTCAGTTCCCAAAAGGTCATTTTGTTGGTTTTCCGGTGAGGAGACTGTAAAAGACACCAATTGTACACAGTTTCATGAATAAACAATATCCCATTTACTCACTTCTTCATTAAAATTTTTTGCAACGTCAATGGTTTTGGGGTCATGATTCTGTGAGATACAGCTATAATCAAGGTCCTTTGGAACAGAAATGTAGCTTCTCAGTGGCATTTCTCCCTCACAATTTTCAACAGTGACTGAGAAGTCATTTGTATAATTTTTTGGATCATGTTGCTGTGAAATACAGCTATACTACAGGTCCTATTTTTAAAAATGTTGTTTCTAACAGACATTTGTTCTTCACAATTGTCAAAAGTGGCCAAACGGTCATGTTTTGAATTTTTGGGGGCATGTTGCTGTGAAATACAGCTATACTACAGGTCCTATTATAAAAAATGTGGTTTCTAACAGACATTTGTTCTTCACAATTGTCAACAGTGGCTGAAGGGTCATGTTTTGAATTTTATGCTGCATGGTGCTGTCAAAAACAGGAACAGGTAGGACACTGTTAATGGACACATATTGCAAAATGACTTGTTTTTGCAAGATCTTTAACATAGCTAGCAATCCCTGTAGTGAGACAACCCATTCAATACAATAAAAAAAAAGAGACACAAAGATGTGGTGGGATTCCATCCTATTTTAAAAATGTGTTTTCTAGAATTAAACTACTAAAAAACTTGCATGTACAAAATAGCTGATACAAATATTCCTCTGAATTGTACAAGGGAGGTACAGCAAGACTTGAAGAGATGTAGGTTATTTAGGGGACATGGAGTATGGAGCACGGACAGAGAACAAAGAACAGTGACAATTTCCTCCAGCACGTTGAGTAAAATGAGAAAAAAAAGCCATGAAAAAGGGCACCTGGCTGGAACAGGAGTGTCAACCACCAGCATTTCCAAGTGAAGCTCAATTGGTCCGCACTCATACGGAGGGGCAAGCACTATCGTAGAGGCAGAAATTTCTCAAGCGCTAACCAACTGTGTACTGAGGAAGGCTGGAGGTTTTAGCGCACACTTCCGCTTCCGTACTCTGCTTCAGCATGACTGTTTTCATTGACGCAAACCCTGGCTCTCACTGCACTCACTGTAACTCCAGCCCTGCTAGCTGAACCTGTGTGATCCACGTTTACAGCCTCACCTGCCTTGATCAGTAATTTCCTTCAACCCACTTGGCAGTAGAATACAGGATTTTCAGACAGGCCTCGTTGACCTACTGGGGATATCTGCTTCGTTTGCTTCACCAGTAGAATGGCAAGTAGCTCTTGCAGCAGAAGTAGTGGAAAACTAGTTGTTTTTAATATATTCTTTTTCTTATTTCGAAATTTTCTGCTGATGGTCCATAAGGGCATCTGTGCGGGTTTTGGGGTCATGCTGCAGTACAGGACAGGCATAGTCAATGTCTAGTTCAACTAAAATGGTGGTTCAAAGACTCCTTTTTCCAGCACTTTTTAATCTGTGGGTCAGACAGATTTAAGGATCATGCTGCGGTCCAGGACAGGCATAGTCAATGTCCAGTTCAACTAACATGGTGGTTAAAAGACTCGTTTTTCAGGCACTTTTTAATCTGTGGGTCATGTAGATTTAAGGGTCATGCTGCGGTCCAGGACAGGCACAGTCAATGTCCAGTTTAACTAAAACGGTGGTTCAAAAACTCCTTTTCCTGCACTGTTTAATCTGTGGGTCAGACAGGTTTAAGGGTAATTCTGTGGTCCAGGACAGGTATAGTCAATGTCCAGTTCAACTAAAATGGTGGTTGAAAGATTCCTTTTTCCGGCACTTTTTAATCTGTGGGTCAGACCGGTTTAAGGGTCATGCTGCGTTCCAGGACAGGGATAGTGAATGTCCAGTTCAAGTAAAATGATGGTTCAAGTAATACTGCCTTCTGGCACTTTTTAATTTGTGGGTTATGCATGTTTAAGGGTCATAATGTGGTAAAAGACAGGGATAGTGAATAGTCTGTTAGCTTTTCCTGTGACTCTTGATGCCTAATTGTCTTGCCTAAGATGTAGCACATATCCAGTTTACTGTTATGGATGTTAATTCCAGTTTCTCCACCCCTGCTTGAGTGTAAGAATGAAGGTGTTGTTCCTCTCCCATATACTTTAATGATCATTGGCGATAATCTGTTATCGACTATTCGATATCGTCATAATAATTGACGATATCGACTATCGACTCGATAACGATAGTTGACACAATCGTTCATCACTATTACAGACCTATTTCCCTTATTAATACGGATGCCAAGATTTTTACTAAGTTGATCGCAATGCGACTTAGTCCTTTGTTGAGTTCTCTCATCCATCTTGACCAGGTCAGGTTTGTTCCCTCCAGAGACGAGAAAGACAACATCTTGAAGACATTCTCTCTTAGCCATCACATTAGGGCCTCAAAAACCCCTTGTGTTCTCTTATCCCTAGACGCCGAAAAGGCTTTCAACTGAGTTAATTAATCCTTCATGAGGGGGGTACTGGACTGTATAGGACTGGGTCCAACCATAGTGGACAGGATATTTGTGCTCTATCATTCCCCGCAGGCTCAAATTAGAATAAATTATTCTTTATCTCACCCATTTAAGATAAGCAACGGTGCCAGAAAGGGATGTTCCCTATCCCCTTTTCTTTATATTTTAGTTATGGAACACCTGATGCAAGCCATAAGGTCAGATAGCTCTATCCAAAGCATCCAGATTGCTAACCAGCACATAAAATGCTCGGCATTTTCAGATGATCTGCTTTTATATCTTTCGAATCCCTCAGACTCCCTCTTAGCCGTACTTCGGGTATTACAGGAATTTGGTTCCCTTAGCAATCACAAGGTAAACATGTCAAAAAGTATTGCACTAAGCCTAAATATTCCTGATTATACCTTCCGATGTCTGAAATCTTCCTTCCCATTTGCATGGGCCGCAACTTCTTTCACCAATAAATACCAATACCAAATACCAATAAATCTAGTTTAGATTTTCTTGATATTTGAGTCATGGTGTCTGCTAGATTCCTTGGGGAGGCGCACACTGTCAAGAATATACGGGTTGCTGATTTCAATAGACATAAACAAATTTCCCTTCCAAATATGAAATATGAAAAAAAAAAAAAACATAACATTACCATTCTACAAAAACAGCGTGAAAATAGATAAAATAGTGAAAAAGAGGACAGACACTCACAACACTTACCAATTAACATCAAAAATATCACCGGCTGTAAAAAAGAAATATCAAAAGATCAACTAGCGTCCTCAACTTGCTTCTGCGCATATCTGGAAGCCTATTAATGCGTGGCGTCCCTAGTGACATCATTCGCCTCAATGTGGGACGTCTATACGCATGTCCGGAAATGCATACAACCAGCCAGCAATGTGTCCTAGCAACAGAGATCATCAATCAAGACGTCACTGCACATGACAAAGAAAACAAAGGATGCTATGCAAACTTCAGCCGGTATTGATAACCATCTAGGGAAGCGCCAAAGATGTATGCTCAGAAAAAAATAAAGGCAGCAATTGCCATCTTAATAAAGGGAAATAACGCTTGAAAAGCCTTTTAAAATTGATAGATCAAAAGGACATAATCGGGGAGTAAAAGGTAAGTATATGTTAAACATCTACCCATATATTATGAGAAAGAAGTTGACAATATATGGAATGAGCATCATCCCCACTAATGGAGAAGATACACAAAACGATTACTCACCCCAACTCACCTAGTCCAAACGGTGTCTCCACACCTTTAACAATGATCCACAGACAAGGCTAACCAAAATGCAAATATAATAGATAAAAGAATAAAAAAATAAAAAAAATAAATACATATAGCAAGTTAAGAAAACCAGAATACTCAAAAAATATTTTGTTAATACAAAAAATATAAAAAGATCAATAAACAAGCTTGGCAATCTAGGTAAGTGGTTGAGGTCAGAGCCCACAAAAGTGCTTTCATGATGATATCTGTGAAAAAAGCATACCACCAATTAATATAAAATAATAAAAAATAATCAAAATAATTCACATGCTTAGGAGAAAGAGGAAAAAGGTGTAATAGTTCATTTAGGGGCAAACCCTTATCTCAACATATAAGGCGAAATTTTATAATCCACATTGGGTTTCAAAGCATGAAGGTGTTGTTCCTCTCCCATAGACTTTAATGATCATCGGCGATAATCTATTATCGACTATCGGAAATCGTCTTGATAATTGACGATATCGACTATCGACCCGATGACGATAGTCGACGTAATCGCTCATCACTACTCGTCACTAATTAAGACCATTGGGTTTCAAAGCACCTGTTTTATAAATCCATTTCAGCTCTTTTTTCATAAGAAGAATACTAAGATCACCACCACGTACAGGATAAGGGATATGATCAACCACCATACATCTCAATTCCCAGTCATCATGTCCGGCTTTAACAAAATGCTTTGAAACAGGAAGATCTAATCTTTTCTTACGAATTGCATATCTATGGTTATTCAACCGTGTTTTTAAATCACGACTCGTCTCCCCAACATAAATCAAGTTATAAGGGCACCAAAGGATATAAACAACCCATTCAGAAATACAAGATAAATGAAATCTAATCTTGAATACTTCACCAGTTCCTGGATGAATAAAATACTCTCCTTTCACTCTTAACCGAGAATTCACACAGCTTAAACAAGAAAAAGAGCCAACCCGAGATCTACCCAAAAATGATTGACGTAACTTAGATACTGGAATTATATTTTTAACTAGCTCTGTCGAAAAAAGTGAATGCTTTGGAATTACATTACATTACTTTAAGAGAATATTATAAAGTTAAAAGAATACCAAGAGGGAGGAGTTCTTCATTGCGTCCCAACCTTTTTTCTCAAGATATGGATTTTCGAACACGGTTTGAAACTATCTCCAACAGATATGCTTTGGACATTTTATTGCTAAATTTGGCATTTTTACAGAGGCATTTGCAAACTACTAAGGTGAAACTGGATGAGACTAATATTTTATTGAAATCTCTATTATTTCCGGGATGACTTTAATAAACTTCAAGAAAAGCAAAATCATTTTTTATTGAGAATTAAAAGTGAACATGAGGATGTGAAAAGACGTAAATGGCATCATGATCTATATGATTATGAAGTGGGAAATGTTTATTCTTGGTCTTCAGGAAAACCTGTGAAATCTGGAAGATGGTCTAGAAAGACTAAGGAGTGGAATATGGACAGACTATGTCTTGATAGTAATAGTTCTTTTTAAGCGGATATACAGGTGAATTTAGACAACATCGACCAATAAGGAGAGGGGGTCAAAAGTGACATGGAACCCGCAAAATCCAGAAGTCAAAGACAAATGAGAACTTTGCACAACAAAACGGTGTCCAACAAGAAGAAATTAAGTCAACTATTGTGGTAAACATTGACTTTATCTGATGCAAAACATTAAGATTTTGTCTAAAGGACTTTCTTTTTGCCCCGATCAAAAGACTGATTGGTTTAAATTAGATCTTGATCTGACTCAATTTTTTCGTAAATTAAAATTGCGTGTTTGGTTTAATGAACATTATTCACAGCAATTTGATTCTAATGTTGATTGTTTGGATAACATAGATTATAAGCTTAGAGATTATGATCTTTCTTTGCCAAGTGATCTTACACCTCCCTTGGTTTCTCATGCTATTGAAACCTATATTCATCTAGTTAAATTAGATATAGAACAACTTAAAAATAGTGGTGTGGGGCAGTTTTTGCAACCTCCTAATCTCACTTCTTCAGAAATTGTGGCTATTAATGAACTATCTAGTATTTCTAATATTTCTGTTAGATCTGCAGATAAAGGTCATTGTAATGGATATGGTACAATATTTGGCTGAGGCTAATCTTCAGTTATCTGATACACAGGTGTATTGTAGATTATTGTGCGATCCTAGATTTGAATTTTGTAAGAGATTTGGGAAGGTGATAGGTGAGGCCTTTGATCAGGGGGGGCCTCAAAGATCAGAGTCTTAAGGAATTTCTTTATGTTTCTCTGTCTGTTACACCTATATTGTATTTTTTTACCAAAGATACGTAAGTTAATCAACCTGGCAGGCCTATTGTATCTGGAAGAAATCCTTTATCTAGTAATGCTTCCATTTTTCTTGATAGGGTTTTGAAAGATTTTGTTGTTAAGTCGCCTTCTTATATTAAAGATAAGAGCAATTTTTTTGAGTAAAATACAGTCTATTTCTTTCTCTAAAGATTTTTTTTGCTTCTTTTGATTGTGTTAGCCTTTATACCTCAATTAGTCATGATAAGGGATTATTGGCGGTTAAACAGAAACTTGAACTTTCAGCTGCTGGGAAGGAGTTTTTGCTTTCCTTGTTATCATTAGTACTTACTAGTAATTATTTTCAGTTTGCAGATGATTTTTATTTGCAGCTTAAAGGTACCGCTATGGGTACGAACGTTGCGCTAACCTAAGCAAATATTTTTATGTTGGTATTGGAAAGTGATCACATCTATGTATCTCCCCACTTCAAAAAAGTTTTTAGGGAAACAGCACAAATAATAGACTTGTCTAAATTAATTACAGCACATATTGAGAAGGTTAATCAGATTTCATTTAATGAAGCATGTGAGCATAGTAGAACCAATAATTCAAAATCAAGATTTTCTTTTGTATCTACATATTGTGATTTGAGCACTTATATTGCGAATATTCTGAAAAAACATTAGCATATTTTAAGATTTAGTTTTAGAAATATTTCAGAATGTAAATCATTTCCTATAATGTCTTATAAAAGGTATAAAAATCTGAAGGATGGACTAGTTAAAAATATGGTTCCAGTATCTAGGTTACGTCTATCATTTTTGGGTAGCTCTCGGGTTGTTTTTTTTCCTTGTTTAAGCTGGCAAATTGCGGTTAAGAGTGAAACGGAGTCTTTTTTCATCCGGAACTGGTGAAGTTTTCAAGATTAGACCCATTTATCTTGTTTTTTTTAAATGGGTTGTGTATATCCTTTGGTGCCATTGAACTTGATTTATTTTGGGGGAGATGATGTGTTTTAAAAAACGTTGAATAACCATAGATTGCAAAATTTGTAAGAAAAGATTAGATCTTCCTGTTTCAAAGCATTTTGTTGAAGCCCGGGCATGATGAGTGGGAAATTGAGATGTATGGTGGTTGATCTTCCCCTTTTTTTTGTAGTTGGTGGTGATCGAGATTTTCTTAAAAAAAAGAGCTGAAATGGATTTATAAAAAAGGGGCTTTGAAACCCAATGGGCTTAAATTTGTGAGAGTAGTGATGAGCGATTACGTCGATTCGTCATTGGGTTGATGTCGATATCGTCAATTATCAAAACGATTTCCCATAGTCGATAATTGATTACGCCGATGACCATTAAAAAAGGGCTGGGGAAGCTGGAATTTAAAATCCACAACTAAACTGGACACGTGCTACATCTTTGGGAAAAGCTTGGTTTTAAAAGTCACGAAAAAAAAATCCAGAATTCACTATCCCTGTCTTGTACCCCAGCTGACCTTTTAACCCGCATGCCCACAAATTAAAAAGTGCCCGAAGGCTATTATTTTAAACATATTTTACTTGAAATGGACTTTTATGTTGTCCCGGAAGCAGCATGACCCTTAAAACCCGTCTGACCCACAGATTAAAAAGTGCCGGGAAAAAAGGGGCTTTCAACCCCCATTTTAGTTGAAAATGGACATAGACTATCCCCGCCTGGGCCCCACAAGAGCCCCAAAAACCCGCTGACCCCCCGATTAAAAAAGGGAGGAAAAAGGAGTCTTTTAACCCCCATTTTTTTTAACTGGACATTGATATACCTGTCCGGGGCCACAGCATAAAGCCTCAAACCTGCATGACCCCCAGTTTAAAAAAAAGTGCCGAAAAAAAAAAGTTTTTTCCAACCCATTAAAGTTGAAACTGGACAAAACTATACCTGTTCTGCCCCCACAGTAATGCCCCAATAAACCGGTCTGACCCAAAAGTTTAAAAAGAGCAAAAAAAAGGGATTTTTTTTCCCCAAACCATTTTTGGTTGAACTGGCCCGTTGACTACCCCCTGTCCTGGGTTTCCCCCTACACTTTTCAAGTCTTCCTTTTACCCCCCTTTGTAAAAATTCAAGGAATATTTGTATCAGCTTTTTTGGTACATCCCTTTTTTTTTTAGTAGTTTAATTCTGGGAAAATTTTTTTTTTTAAAAAAGGATGGAATCCCACCACGTCTTTGTTTTCTTTTTTTTATTGTTTTAAAAGGGGTTTGTCTCATTTAAGGGATTGCGAGTTTTATGTTAAAGATCTTGCAAAAACAAGTCTTTTTTGCAATATGTGCCCCCTTTAAACAGTGTTCTACCTTTTCCCGTTTCTGACGTACCATCCCCCCTTGACCACTTTTTGACAATTGTGAAAAAACAAATTCTGTTAAAAACCCTTTTTTTAAAATTTAGGCCCTGTAGTTGTTTGCATTTCACAGCAACATCCCCCAAAAAATTAAAAACCATGACCTTGAGCCATTTTTGAAAAATGTGAAGAACAAATGTCTGTTAAAAAACCACTTTTTTTTTTTTAATAGGACCTTTTGTATTGCTGCATTTCAAAGCACATGCCCCAAAAAAATTATAAAAAGGGATTTCCTCAGCCACTTTTAAAAATTGTGAGGGGGGGAAATCCCCATTTAAAAGCCAAAATTTCTTTTCCCAAAAGGGCCCAAGATTTTAGCTTATTCACGCAACAGGGCCCCCAAAAAATTATTAATATAAATTCACCACTTTTAAAAAATTGTGAGGGGGGAAATCCCACTTAAAGGGCCACATTTCTGTTAAAAGGAAAAAAATTATACCCTGTGCCCTCACAGAAAACATGCCCCCAAAACCCATTGACAATGCGAGAAATTCAAAAAAAAAGGTGAGAAAATGGAATACGGTTTTGCTTTAAAAAACCTCATTTTCTTTTACAGTCTCCACACCGCAAAACCAGAAAAAAGATTTTTTGGGAAAATGAGAATAAAAATTTCGTGAAAAAAGATCATTTTAAAAAAAACTTTTTTAAAAGAGGACATTTCTTTTTTGAAGGGGGAATTTTGAAGTAGACCTCAACTAATAGGTGACCTCGGCAATTGGGGCCACAACATACAAGACCCAAAGGCCTGATTCATCTTGTTGAAATTTCAAACGATCCACATTATTGGGAAAAGCGGTTTTCGTTTGTCTGTAATGACTCCTCCACTGTGTGAAGGTCCGCTTTTAGATATGACGCTTGCTGGGGCAAGACAAAACCTCTTTGGGGTGGGTCCGGGAACCCCATCCAAAAAAAATCGGGTTTGAACGCAGATAGGCGTCACCATGATCTTAAGTGGTTTTCTGTTTTGGGTTTTTTGTGTGCCCCGCCCTTTCAAAGCGTTGGTTAGGGGGGTAAAAAAAGATTGCCAGAAAGGGCACCCAAATTTGGGTTTTTGCCACATTGCCCCTGCTGCCCCAACGGCTACTTTTGGGACTCAATGCTGTCAGTCGCTGACTTTTTCCCCGTGACAAAATTTTAAAAAATGTGGGAAACAGACGAAACAGATGTCTCCATTGATCAATCAGCAAGGTTTTTCCCAATTTTCCCGAATTTTTCTCTCTATCTTTTGGGGGGTGGAAAAGGGAAAATGGTGAGTTTTGTTTTTTTTTACTTTGGGGGTCCCAAAAGGGGGGGCCACCCCGTAACTGTTGTTCCCTTTTTTGGGCCCTTTAAAGCGAGGGGTAATGTTGGGGGAAAAAGGAGCATCCCAAACACCCATTTTTAGAGATGGGGGCCTTGGATTTTTCCCCCCCCTCTGGGGCGAGGGGCACTATCAAACCCGATTTCCCCCATCTTTCTCCTCCGCCTCAAAATTCCCACCAAAACCCCTTTCCAAGGGAGGGACCGTCCGGGAACATCGGTGGGCCAGAAAAACCTCCCCTCCTCCCTTTCCCCCTGGGACAGTTCAACAAGCCCCCCGACTTGCCTTTAGATATGCCCCCTAGGAATGAGGCGCCCGCCTTGCACAAACCCGGGGCCCCCAACCCCTGCCCAATAAGACCGAAAAAAAATTGTGAAACTGGGGCCTTATGGAAATTTGGCGGGGCTGAAAAAGGCCCGTTTTCCGCACCTTGTCCCTCCCTCCTCCCTCGATGTTGGGGCCTTATGTTTTAGAGGTTTTTTCCCAAGATTTCCAGAACGAAAGATCACCCAAAAATGCTCATGCTACCCAAAGGGCAAATTTTTCCGCCTTGGGCCATTTTGGTGGCTTCCTTTAAAAATGGGAAAAGGGTGGTGCAGAGCCCCTTTCACCTGCCTCCCCTCTCGGGGGCTCAAAAACCCCCAGGGGCCGAACGCTTTTTGTCAGACCTTTTGTCACTTCATACTGCGTAAAGGCATTGCTCTGCTGCCACAATCGCTGGAAACATGTGGAAAGGTGGAAATTCCAGCGTTTTGCCACGTCAAAATGGGACGATTTTACGGGGAGGGGCCCAGCTAAAACTGCAACGCAGCCAGGCGGGACGAAAAACCCGGTTGCCCAAAGGGGAGAAGCGCGAACTCAGACCTGAGTTTTTAGCAGGGGATTCCCGACCCGGGGAGCGCTTTAAAAAATTTTTTGGACGACAAGGTTCATGAACTTTTGCCCTGCAAGGGGTGGGTCTTTGCCCAAAGATCTTAAGGGGAGCCCGCAGATTTCGACGTTATCGCAAAAAACATTGCCTGGCCAAGGTTTTTTTTTCACCCAAACCAGGCTCGGGGCTCGTTGCGGAGAGCCATCCCCCAGCCCCGCCTGTGTGGGGGCGGTCCCCCCAAGACAGATTAATTTCAACACGGGGCCCGGTTTCTCTGGGGACTGATTCCACCAGGGACCTTTTGGGGGGAAAAAATCCCCGCCCATCCCCCGCGGGTTTTGAGAGCATGCGCCGAGCCGGAGCCAAAAGTCACCCCCCAAGACATCCACCCACTCACCCCGTACCCGTACAGAGATTTTAAACGGGCCCTTTGGGCCCTGGCTTTCAAATCCATGTGTCGGGGGTCAGATGGGGCTTTTCCGGACACAGACAGAAAAAAGCGCTTAAATTTTAGATGACCGTGGCGGCCCCGGGCGGGCAGTTTTCTGGCCCAAAAAAAAAGCCTGCTTGGCATCTGGTATTGGGGGAGGGGGGAAAGGTAAAGATGTGGCGGAAAACCCAAACTGTGTCCCCCAGACGGAAAGGCAAAAATTTCCAAGGCCAAAAGCCCCGGCAATGCCGACATTTTTAGGTTTTGGCTTTTGGGGTGGTTTGGGTTAAAGGGGTTTCTTCTGGGTCCCAAAACCCGGGAAAACAAAAGGCTTTGGGTGCTAAAACTGGCCCTGTACGGCGTCCCGGTCATCAAAAATGGTGAAGGGGAATGGGTAGGAAAGGGGCTCTAGTGGGGCTGGGGGTAAATCGGGCAACGGTGGAGATGAACCGGAGCTGAAGCAGTTTGTATCCTAAGGTTTAAATACAAAGTGGGGCTTTCCCAACATAACTGAGCTGCCCCCCAAAATGAAAAACACGTAATTTAAAATTTTTGTAATGATTAAAAATAGGTGGGTTTTTTCACCTATGAAAAACAACACCAAATTTCTACAAAAATTTTTGTATGGTAATATAAATACAAAGGGTTTTCAACAAAAATGGCCCCCGCCCCGGACGGCTGTTTAGGATCTTCCTTACCACCCGCAAGCGATGATAGCTAAACCACGCCAGGGAACGGGAAACCCAATAAGCCCCCGGTTTTTTTACCAGAGCCTGCCGGGAAAGGGGATGGGGTTGCTGCGGCTTTTAGGGTTCCAGGGCATCCCCCCGATGTGACTTGCTTGGGGATGGCGGCCCAGGTGCAGCGGGGGTACAAAACGTTTTGTTTCCCAAAATCGTATTTTTTGGGCAGGCCGAAATCCCGGCAGGCGGGGGAGAGGGTTTGGAGTCCCGGAAACGTAGCAAGGGGTTTTTGGGTACACGGTAAGGTGAGAATAACTTTAGGAAGCTTTTCTAGGCTGGGGGGGAAACCTTAAGATCCACAGGGAAGTGACGTGGGTGCAAAAATTAAATTGGGAAAAGCCCCGGCAATTACCCAATTACCCCGGGGCACTTTCCCCTTTTAAAATTTTTATGGGCGAGCGGGGGCGCGCGCACTTTGGGGGGGCGCCCTGCACATTCCAGCCGGAAAAGGGGAAAGAGGAACCGGGGGGGAGCGAGGCTAGGTGAGGGATAGGACGGGATGGGGAACGCGGGGCAACGCAGTCCGTGGCCGGGGGCCCGGCGCAACCTTACAGGGCCCAAAAATGAAAAAACCCCCATTTAAATTTGTTCGGATAAAAAAATGTGGTTTTCCCTATAAAAACCATGCGGGGACTAAAAAGTTCTGTATCCATTTTAAATACAAAATGGGTTTGAAACAAAATGGGTGCGCCAAAGTGAAAAAAAAAGTAATTAAATTGTGTATGATAGTAATGGTGGTTTTTTTTTCACCTAGAAATAAATACCCAAATTTTTAGCAAAATTTTTGTATGGTAAATCAGTACAAAAAGTGTCTTTTAAAAAAAAATGGCCTGCGCCAAAGTTTAAAAAACCAAATTAAATGTTAGGTAATAAAACGTGGTTTTTGAAACCAAAAAATACACCTGCTGACTAAAAAAATTATGTTCCTATTGTAAGTCAAAGTGGAAATTTGAAAAAACTGAGGCGCCAAAAGGAAAAAAAAAATAATTAAATCGTGTAAGATAAAAAAAAGGTGATTTTGCACCTATCAAATACAACCGCATTTTTTAGAAAAAATCTGTATATAAGTACAGGTAATATTTCACCAAAAAAAAATGGCCAAAAACTGTAAAAAAAACCATTTCAATCAATTCAAAAACTGCACAATATCCCATCTCTTTCAAAACCCTGCCGCCTGTCTGTCGTTTTGCCCGCCCCCCACCCCCCCCCCCTCATCCCCGCGGCTGTACCCACAAGATGTTCCCTTTCAAATTTTTCCAGCCAAACTAACAAAAAAACTAAAATTTTCCCTTTTAATCTACCTTTTTCTAATGTTCAAGCAAAAAAGGGCATAGTTGTCTTTTGGAACAAAGAAAAAGTGTTTGGGAGCGTATTGGAAAGACCCAGCACCGTCCTCTCTTATGAGCCCACAGACACACCAAATTTGTAACAGGAAGGGCTGTTTTATGAAAACGGGGTCATATAAATTTTTTCCACCCAAAATCAAAAACCATACCACCCCAGTCTTTCGTCGAACACCCATCCCCCTGCTTATTCTCAAAGCTGATTTTTTGGCCGCCAAAATAACAGGAAGCCCCAAAATGGGAAAATTTTCCTAGTTTATGCGATATTTTCCCCAAAAATTAAACGCGAGTTTGGGAAAATTTTTTTTTCCCCAAAAACCTAAAAAAGGGCCCAATTTAAATTTGGGTCGTTTTAAAAATTTCGCTAAAACACTAGTGACAAAGCGATCAGTAAAAAAAATCAAGATCGAGTCGATTCCCAAATTTTTAAAAAGAAAATCATGACGATTTTCAATCCGATCTCGATCAATCCCGGGATTCCCTTTAAATGCCCAAATGGGAAAAAATGTTTGGGTTTTAATTATTAGCCCGAAACAGGGAGGAGAAGGGGAAAATTACCACCCCAAAAACCGGAAAGGAAAAAGGTGGGTAAATTTAGTGAAAAAAAAAATTTGGCTATAAGATCACAGAAAAAAATTTTCCCCACGTTAAAAATTCATTCTTTTAAAAGGGCTAAAGGGAAAAGTGTAGCAGAAATGCTTTTAAGCGGGTTACGCGCAAAAAAATCAGCTGTAGGGGCCCTTTGGAACAAAAGGAAAAACCCCCGGTTTTGGAAATGGCACATGGAAACCCTGGCCCGGGAAACCTCCTATAAAATTTTAGCCCCGGGGGCCCCAAAACAGTCTAAAATGTGGTGGCAGCAAAAATTTCCCAAAGGGGGAAAAACAAAGGGGTTCGGGTTTGGCAGGGCTTTAAAAAAAGGGGGGTGAAGGGGGAAAAGGGTGCAGTAAAGTCATCTTTTAAAACTTTTTCAGGGCCCCATGCAGCAAAAACCAAAGGGGGCCCCCAAAAAAATTACTGGGTTTCCTTTTTAACATATTACCGGGCCCCATTTTGATTGGGGGCCCCTGACGGGATTTATTTCCCCTTTTGGGGCCCCTTTTACAAAACCCCTAAATTACAAAACCAGCAAAAATGAACTTTCGGACATAAATAAAATTGAAAGAAAAAATTGACTATTTAAAACAAGTTTTTTTGTGAATAGGCTTTGGGACAAACGCTGTATTTTACAGCAGCATGACCCCAAAAGCAGCACAAATGACCTTGTGCACACTCAGAATAAAATTAGCAAGAAGAAATGAGTATTTGGAATAAGGATTTTTCAATACAACCTTTATTATTGGTGCCTTTTAGGGTGGCCTGACCCCAAAACCACCCAAAATGCCCTTATGGACACTCAGAATAAAATTTGCAAGAAGAAATGAGTATTTGAAATAAGCTTTTATTCAATGCTGATGCTGCTGCTTCGGCTACTTGCCATTCTACTGCTGTCACATTGCTGACGTTGTTCCACCATGACATTAGAACGTTCAGAAGATGCAACAGATGTCTCGAGTTGGTCAATGAGTCTTAAATTCCTGCATTCTACTGTAAATTTGTGTGGGTGGAAGGAAATTGCTGACTTTTCATTTGTAAAATGAACAGCCTCCTTGATCCACGGATCAAGGAGGCTGTTCATTTTGATTGCCTTGATGCGTGTGAAATAAGAAATGAGTATGTGAAATACGGTATTTTTCCATAAGACCTTTAGTATTGGTATCTTTTACAGTGGCAGACCCCAAACCACCAAAAATCCCCTAGGAAATCAGAAAAAAAATTCGCAAGAAAAAATTATTTTTTTTAAAACCCGATTTTTTTAGGACTTTGACTATCCTGTTTGAAACCCCGGGGAACCCCAAAAACCCCAGCAAAAATGCCTTATTGACACCAGAATAAATTACAGGAGAAAAAACTTTTGAAACAAGTTTTTTTTAATGGGCCATGGGCATAACTAGAGAACCGGGGCCCATAGCAAATTTTTGGGATGTCGCCCCCCCCCCCCCCCCCCTCGCCTTTTCCCCCCGACCATGAACATTTACCAGGCCCTCTAAATCATGCGTTACTACATAATACACGGAGTGATTACCTCACCAAATATCACCATCATACGCCCCAGACAAACCCCCACTATACCCATCCAACATTAAAAAACAGCTACATGGGGACCGGATTATATGCTAGAACAAGACCCAAATTATCACCACATAGTGACTAATACCCCTATCTATTAATAAATAAAGATAAATATTATTGCCATGTGGGGTAAAAAACCATGTACACAAGTCCCCCTACAGATGTAAATTACCTCCTACAGTGACCAATATGTATTCCCAGTATTAATGCCCTAAAAACTTATTTACCCCCATTTTGGGACCAAAGGGGTTTTCACCATTTGCACAGGCTCCACAGGCTGAATATTACCCCCCAAACAGTGACAATTTAGTGGTAGACACAGACTTGCAGACAATTAGGTTTACGTGGTTACATCTTTTACTCACAGTTGACTTTTTCTCGTAAGTCTTGTTTCCCTTGTGTTTTCTGCCCCAGTCCAGACCGAAAAACGACTGTCTCGGTGCCACGCCCCTGCAGATTGGACGCAAATATCTTAGAATCCACCTCTGTACAAACATCCCAGGGGGGGGAGAGGGGGTCGGGCCATATTTAAAGGGGCCCCCAGTCTCCGGGGTGGGGGGAGGAACAGAGGATTCACCCAGGGAGATTGGTTACAGCTATGGCCGTACCCCCCCAAATTTAAAAACCGGGTAGAGTCCCCATTAATAGGTGGTAGGCCCCTGGGTGGGTTTGGTAGTAGCCCGAGGTGGGTAGGTAGGTGGTAGGTAGGCAGTAAATGGGCCCCCAGGTAGGTAGCGTAGTTGGAGTCTCAATTGGGAAATAGGCTACAGGTGGGTAGATTGGCACGGGTAAGGTATTTGGGCCCCAGGTAGGTGGTAGGTGGGTATACAGTAGGTGGCCCACAGGTGGCTGTAGGTGAGCCCAGGTAGCCTCACAAAAGGGGGGGGCTCACTAGACCCGGAGGGAATTTTCCATAGGGGGCCCCAAATGGAGGCCTTGGAGGCTATAGGGGGAATGATAGGCATGTAGACTTAATGCTATAGGGGGCAAAAAGGTAGACAGATGGTTTTGGTAATGGGGCCATAAAGGTATACGGGTTAGGTGTGCTAAGGGGGCCCTAAGGTAGGTAGGGGTGTTTTGGTACTTAGGGCCTATTTAGTAACAGGCAGGCTTCAGAGGGGCTATAAATTTTTGGCAAGCTTTTGGGAGGCTAAGGGTCTTTCAAGCAGGGTTTTTGGGGGCTATAGCGTAATAGGCAGGCTTTAGGGGGCTACATAGGAAGGCTTAGGGGGCTACATAGACAGGCTGGGAGGGCTACATAAGCAACCTTAGGGGGGTTATCTAGGCAGGCGTAGGGGGAGCTACATAGGCAGGCTTAGGGGGAGTTAATTTTGGGAGGCTTGGGGAGTCATAAGGAAGGCTTTGGGGATGTTTTTAGGCAGGCTGGGGGAGTATAGGAGGGGTGGTAATAAGGGAGGCATGGGGGTAATTTTAAGGGAGGGGTGGGGGGTATACAAAGGCTTAGGGGATGTATACAGGGTGGGGGTGTAATAGGCTGGTGGGTAATTTTGGCCCTGGGGGATAATAGGCAGCCTGGGGGATATATAGGGGCTTGGGGGATTATAGGCAGTGGGGGGATATATAGCAGGGGTGGGTTTATAGGCAGGCTGGGGGGTATATAGGCAGGTTGGGGGGTATATATAGGCAGACGGGGGGATATATATAGGCAGGCTGGGGGGTATATAGGCAGGCTGGTGCATATTTAGGCAGGCTGGTGGGTATATAGGCGGGTGGCACGGACAGGTGACATAATCGCGCCACCTACGTAATCCTGTGGCCACGTGTGCAGGCAGTGCTTCCCCTTAAACACTCGGGGCCCGAGGCCCGGACGTTAACACAGGGTGCACCGGGACCCTTTAACTGTTTTGTTTTCCCGCCGAGGGCGCAGGGCGGCATTAGGCGGGAGATTGGTAAGGTGCCCCGGGGGCCCGTGTACGTTGCTATCCCCTAGTTACGTCCTGAATAGACATTGACTATCGCTGTCTTTTAAAAGCAGCATAACCCCCCAAACCACAAAAACCTGTTTTTTAAATCCCACATTTGTAAGTGGCAAATTGGAATAGATATAGAATTTGTTTTTATATGGAATATCTATGAAATCCGGTGTTATGGAAAAACTCTGACACCAAATCAACAGTGTTCTTGCTTCAGTCCTTGCAATTTGGAACGGCCAACTATGACTACAAATAAAATTTTTGCTACAGAATATCTAAGAAATGTGGTCTAATGCGAAAACCAACTGGGATTAGAAATATAATTTTTTCTATGGAATATCTATGAAATCTGGTGCTATGGAAAACCTTTGAAACCAAATCAACAGTGTTCTTGCTTCAGTCCTTGTAATTTGTGCACAAGCTTCCCTTCCCCCCCACCAAAACTGCAGCAAGGAACTTTTGGGCAACGCAAAGATACAGTGTGCAGCTATATCTTACAAAATGCTCTACAAATACTGTCTAGGAATTCCTAATCTGCTGTACCCCAAATTTAGCTAATCTATCTAGCAGCTTTTCCTTTCTGAAATCGCAGGGAAATGGTGTCTCTGCCTGCTTTGAAAAAAGTAGTGCAGAGAGAGCAATGTGTTCAGTTCACAGTCTGTAATCATAATGGTGTTCAGCAGAAGTACAGTGACATAACTGAAAACAGGGTCATATGATTTTTAGCAGCATGAGATCTCTACAACCCCCAACCTGGTGACGTTCTTGACCCCTCCCCCCCACCAGCCGCGGGCTCTGCATTGATTGCTGCCACCAAAAGTACTGGAAGCAGCGAAAATGGTGCAGACTAGATCTCGTTTTATGATCCGATATTAAGAAAAAAATCTGATCGAATCGAGATCTAGAAAACCGTACAAATCGACTCTATTTAATCTTTTCTCGATTAACCCTAAGGCCGAACGCCCTGAAAAGAGTTAATGACCAGAACATTTTTTTAGTTTTTTGCCTCCTTGCGTTAAACAGTTGTAACTTTTTTTATTTTCAGTGACGCAGTTTATATGAGGCCTCGTTTTATTCGAGACAAGTTGTTCTTTATGGGGGAATAGTTTAATTCATTATAAATAATAAAATTTTTTTTTATTTAAAAATTTCTTTTGTTTGTTTTTATTATATTTTTTTACAACCATTCATATTTTTTCACAAGTAATAACTCGTTAGATTATTCTACAGGTATTACGGTCGTGTGATACCAAATAGTGTAGGTTTTTTGTGCTGGATTTATGCACAATTATTTTTTTATTAAATATTTATTTATTTTTTATTTTATATTTATTTTTTACACTTTTTTTAACACTTTTTTATGTTTGGTTCTTGTTACTGTTTTTTTACTCCCATGAAAAGGAGAACTGTTAACATTTTTTAAACACAAATTTTTACAACTTGGTATGTATTAAGATATTCAGATATGCGAATACATTATAACTGTGTCAGTCTGACACAGGTTAAGTGAACAGGACAGCACAGCAGTGGCGTCCTAGTCACTGGCTTAAGGTACAGGACAATCCCGGGGGCCACTCAAGGTCCCCAGCCTGACTGTAGCAGCCGTTCCCCGGGCCTCTTTCCGGGTCACAGGGGGTGGTTCCGGCTCACCCGACAGAGCAGGGGAAACACTTTGATTGCGCTGCGGTAAAGCCCCGCCGTCAAAAAAAGGGTTAAAGCCACCGAGTTGTGGAGGTTTCCGCCGCTGCCCGTGCTTACAGGGGATGCTCTGGATCATGGTTTGTGTAGTACAGACCCCGATTCAGCAACAATTGCGGCGCCTGGACCGCAAACTCCGGTGTCTGCAGCGACCTCAAAACATGCTGCAGACGAACGACCCGCACCAGCCACGTCAAAGTCGCGGGCGGTCGTAAAGGAGTTAAATCGCTCATATCTTGTCTTAATGTTATTATAAATTTTGCTTGATATGTTGAATAAGGGTTTTGGCCCCTAAATGACCCATTACACCTTTTTCCTCTTTCTCCTAAGCATGTGAATCATTTAGATTTTTTATTATTATACATTAATTGGTGGTATGCTTTTTTGTTATTTGTGGGCTGTGACCTCCATCACTTACCTGGATTGTCAAGCTTGTTTTTTTTATTTTTTTATATTTTTTGTATTAATAAAAGATTTTTTGAGTATTCTGGTTTCCTTAACTTGCAATGTGTATTTTTTTTTTTTATTATCAGTTATATTTGTGCTTTGGTTAGTCTTGTTTGTGGATCAGTGTTAAAGGTGTGGAGACACCGTTTGGACTAGGTGAGTTGGGGTGAGTAATCGTTTTGTGTATCTTCTCCATTAGTGGGGATGATGCTCATTCCATATATTGTCAACTTCTTTCTCATAATATATGGTAGATGTTGTTTTAACATATTTACCTTTACATCCCCATTATTCCTTGATCTATCAATTTTAAAAGGCTTTTCAAGCGCTATTTCCTTTAATTAAGATGGCGATTGTTGCCTTTATTTTTGTTTGAGCATGCGTCTGTGGCACTTCCCTAGATGGTTATCAATGCTAGCTGAAGTTTGCATAGCATCCTTTGTTTTCTTTGTCTTGTGCAGTGACGTCTTGATTGATGATCTTTTTTGCTAGGACTCGTTGCTGGCTGATTGTATGCATTTTCGGACATGCGTATAGACGTCCCACATTAAGGCGAATGTTGTCACTAGGGATGCCACGCATTAATAGACTTCCGGATATGCGCAGTAGCAATTTAAGGACACTAGTTGATCTTTTTTTTTTTTTTTTTTTTTTTTACAGCGGTGATATCTTTTGATTTAATGGTAAGCACTGCGTGAGTGTCCACCCTCTATTCACTATTAAAATCTATTTTCACGTGTATTTTGATAATGGATAGAATGGGGTCGAAATTCTCAAAATTCGATTCGGTCCTCACTACGCCGAATTGTTCCCGACAAAAATAAATTCGGTCCGAATTACTTTCGGCCCCAATCGCGTTAAAAACAGCTATTTCCCATGACTGCAACAGAGCCTGTAGGGTGCTGTAGAACGTTGTGCCATGCTTAAATATGCAGAGGGAGCTTGGTTTGTCTTCATACAACATGTGATTTAGTATGACACGCCAGATGACTGCCGCCACTACCATAGAATCTGCTTCCCTATAAAATTCCCTGGTGCACTAAGAGGGCAAAAACCTGGACCAAAAAACTGAAGCAGAATGTAGCCTGATAAAGTCATGCCAGCGAAAGCTGGAAAAAAAACACGCAGAGAGGCTCAGGTCAACATTAGAGTGACAGAGTGTGGAGGTGAACGACGGCAGCCACAGCAGCATGAGGTCCCAGCAGTGGCACAATGACATTCTGGAGTGGCAAAACACGAGAAGCCACAGATGTGGCACAATGACTAGAGCGGAGGTCCACGGCGGCAGCATTATGAGGTCAAGGCAGTGCACAAGACATTCTGGAGGCGGCAAAACAGTAATTAGGCCACAGAGTGGCACAATGATACAGTGTGTAGGTCACGACAGGCAGTCAGAATGAGATCAGCATGAGGACAATGACATTCTGGAGTGCGGCAAAAAGTAATTGAGGCCACAGATGGCACAATCAACACAGGTGAGGTCACGGCTGCAGCAGTATAGGACAGGCAGTGCACAAATGACATTCCTGGAGGCAGCAAAACATATTAGGCCACAGAGTGTGCACAATCACACAGTGGTGGGTCACGGCAGCAGCAGAATGCATCGCAGTGGTCACAATGAACATTAAGGAGGTGGCAAAACAGTATAAGGCCACAGAGTGGCACAAATCACACAAGTGTGGAGGTCACGCACGGCGGCAGCAGTATGAGGTCAGGCAAGTGGCACAATGACATTTCTGGATGCGGCAAAACAGTATATGCCACAAGTGTCACAATCACACTGTTGTGGAGGTCCTGCGGCAGCAGTATGAGGACAGGCAGTGCACAATGACATTCGGAGGAGGCAAAACGTATTAAGGCCACTAGAGAGGCACCATCACACAGTGTGGCGAGTCACGACAGCAGCAGCATGAGATCAAGGCAGTGGCACAATGACCATTCTGGATGGTGGCAAAACAGGAGGAAGCCACAGAATGGCACAATGACTTGAGAGCGCGAGGTCCACGGCGGCCAGCACATGAAGGTCCGGCAGTGGCACAATGACCAGTATGGAGAGGCAACGGCAGGAGCACAGCATCAGCATGAGGTCAGAGAGAGGCACAATGACATTCTGGAGGGGGCACACAGGAGGAAGCCACAGAGTGGGCACAATGACTTGAAGTGGAGTCACAGTGGCATCAGCATGAGGTCAGCAGTGGCAACAATGACACAGTGTGGAGGGACATGGCAGCAGCCACAGCAGCAGCATGAGTCAACAGTGGCACAATGACAACAGTGTGGAATGTCACGCAACAGCAACAGCAGTCAAACATAAGCCATAAGGTCAAAGAATGCACAATGACAGAGTGTTTGAGGTGGGTGGCTATACCAGTCCTGGTAAAGATGGAGGTATGCAAAGGAGAAACTGACTGGCCGCAGATGTGTGGCATTCAGGGGCGGGTGGCGGCATCAGACTCGTGGCTGCGGCAGGTCGATTGAACCCCGACTGCCGCCTAAGGCATGGGTGTGTTGGAAATCCGGCCGATCCACCCCTGAATCATCTTGAAAAGGTCAGTCGTACCACATTTCCCCGTTGACAAGCTGGTTCTCCTTGGGTAACGAAGGCCCCCCCGGCCGCACCTTGACCACCCCTTATGATGCCACACCTACGGCCGGACAGGACAGCTTCTCCCACGCAAACTCGGCAAGTTGGCGGCCAACCACAATTCCAGTTTGGCTACCAGTAGTCCAGCGTATCTTCTAACTTAGGTGGTAAGTGCTGTCCAAGTAGCCACACAAACCTGTTGGTACTGCGGACTGTGGCCCCTGGCCCTTCCAGGTCCCTGCTGCTGCTGCTGCAGCTGGCGACTGCCCTCCCCCTCACTAGGCGGGTGAAGGAAGCTGCTCATCAGTGACTCCAGACTAAGGTTACACTGAATGGACTGGTACTGCTCCTACCCCCCCACCTTCCCCCAGCAACCGCGGCAGTAGTAAGTGAGCGCTGAGGAACCCCCCGTCAAACTGTCAGAGCGAGGACGAATGCCGCGCACATAGGCAGCGCCAACTGATTTACGGAGAATTTTCCCTATATATTTGAGTTTGACATCCCTCTCAATATCCGGAAAAAGCTCCCATTTTGGACTGGTAGCGAGCGTCCAATAGGGTGGAGAGCCAGAAGTCATCCCTCTGCCGGATGGTGACTATTCGGCTTCTGCTCCAATGTCCTCCTCCTCCTCCATTTCAGTCCCCACCGGACTCATGTGCTCCACGAGATTGTAGTCGCCACGTCTCCAGTTCCCCTGCCCAGGACAGATTTTTCAGCATCTGTTCCAGGACATGAAGCATGGAATGACGTTATTCATCCCCGTGTCCTGGCGACCTGACAAATAACGTCGCCATCCGCCTCGAATGGCCCTCAAACAAACGCAGGTGTCACGCATGAGCTGCCACTGGTCTGACATCAAAGTTACACAGGGAGTACTTCTGTCTGCCTGGATCATCAAAAATCGTTACTGGCCTTCTCTCTTTCATACAGTCGTCCAACATGTGCAGAGGCTGGAATTCCAGCGGGTGGAACATCGCATATAGATTGGTGGTTGTGGGAGGCCGTTCTGCCGCTGCAACTCGAGGGGGAGGGTGTCCCCTGCTTAGTACGAAGATAAAGTGCATGCACAGTTTCCTTGCCATTTTCAGATCTCAGAAGATCGGTGGAAACCGACTTCAGGAACGCTTTTCACAACCAGATTGAACAAGTGCCCCATGCAGGGCGCATGGACCATCCCCCCTCGGTGCAGGGGGGGGACACCAGTTCCTCCTTTTGTCCTACCAGGTTCCCATTTCAGTTGGCGCGGAGAAAGCACACTCGTTTTCTTGCTGATGACGGGGAGCAGTTCCCCCCCTGTTGATTTCTTCGGAGGCAAGCCAGGTTAGAACTGGTGACCCGGTCCCCTACACATGTGGTATGAGAGCAGTACTTGTGGACTGAGATGGGGGTAGTGGGGGGAGGAGGCGGACATTGGCACAGGACCCGTATTTTGACAACGTGGAGGAGAAAGGGGCGCCCCGCCAAGTTGTTGGGTCCGGGGGGGAAAGCATACACCCAGGGGGCCGTAAAGGACAGACTGGCCCTGCCCGTATTTTACGCTCCAATCGCCCGCGCTGCCGTGCCCCTTGGAAAAAGATAAGCTCAAGGCTGACCACCTTTGTTCTACTATTTATGAAGTGTGGTACTCCCTTTTTTGAAAAGAAATTACGGTTTGGGAATTTTCCATCTCGGTGGCAAAAGCCATTGTTCTCTGAAGGGTGCAGAGTCCACCTTTTGGAAGGGAGGAGCAATCCCAAAAAACTTGGACAGGATACGGTCAGCTGCTGCCCCTTGGAGGGTTGGGCATATGTTGTCTCTTTCAATCCCCTCGCGAAGAAGCTGGCGCCTGAGTAGCGAGGGCAGGAGCATTGGCCCGGGGAAAAATTATGTCAAGAGAAAAAGCTCCCTTTGCAGAGGTGGTGGACCCTTGACTGGCTGAATGGCCTGCGTGCCACGGGGGCGCTGTTGCTGCTGTTTTGCTGCGGCGGCGGCAGGGGGAACCAAAATCTGAGCCACGTTTCTCCCGGCCCCCGGATGGTGGTGTATGTGTTGCGCAGGGCCATGGTGCCCCGTTAGCTCCCCGGCCCCCTTTACTTTCTCCCCCAGATTCTACATATACCCATATTCGGCTCCCCGGGTCTTAGAAAGAACGCCACCCGCCGGTACGGGTTTTTTCCCCCAACGTGCCTTGCTTAGCCCCTGTGCTGCTACATTTTGGACCGCGAAGCGGGGTTTTTTCCCTGTGGGCCCCTTGGGGGCCCCCCTACACCCCGCCTATCCTTCTTCCGGGCCCCACGGCCACTTTTGGCGCGTGCTGCCCGACGCGCAAGCTGACGCCCTCTTCTCCCGATGATGATGAAGGCAATGCTGTCCTTATCACCGGTCTTGGTATGCCCAGGGACCCCCAACATGCCTCCCATGCCAAACTCCACATCTATACTTTGCCGCCTACTGCAAAAAAGCAGGCAAATATTGGCCCCATTTTTTCCCCTGCCAAGTAGCTCTCTGCCCCCCCAAATTGTTTTCCCCGCTTATAGTGGGGTGAGCCCCGCCACATAGTAAACTTGGTGAGGGAACCGGGTGGGGGAGAGGGGGGCTGAGGAAAAGGGGAGGGCGTGGACCCGCTCCCGGCCCTGCCAACTAAGGGTAGTGTCGGGTTCCCACCGATCTTGGCTGGAGTTTCAGAGTCATTGGGAGGAAGAGGAACCTAATTAAACCCAATCAAGAAAACCCCTTTGGGTTGCTAAAAACCCAAACCCCCTAGATGACAGCGGCAGTTGTGGCCTCACCCCAGTGACCCCCGTGGACGTCCCCTTCTGTGCTGCACGGGCCGTTCCAGGATGTTTGTGCCACTGCTACTCGAGGGGAGCGCCTGCCACCTCTCTGTCTGACTACTGTTTGTTCTAAAAGTCAATACCTTTGGCAAGATAGGTATATAAAATATAACTTTAATGAAAATTTCTGATAAAAAATAACAATTCCCTAAAATTGCCCCCCCCAAAAATGCCCAATATGGGGAAACCCCCCCCAACAAAAGGGCACCCACCGGGAACCTTACTAGAAAACCCTTTAAGTACCCATGAAGTACCTTACCCATACCCTATGCATCAATACAGTGTTAATGCCCCCCTAACAAAAACATCCTTTCACCACACAAAAACGATTTTAATATACACGTATCCCGCCCCGGGAAGCTTTTTCCCCCACCACCCGATAGAGGGGGTTTCTCGGGGGAACAAAAACTTTCCCTTTAAAGGGGAAACCCGTACTATAAGGAATCTCAGTAAGTCCCCAAATATATACAAACAAAAAAATACACGGCCCCAAAGAAACTAATACCGAAAACAGCAGGATGAAAAAAATATAATATACAATCGTGTGGATACCTCACTTTCACTTATGGTTTACTAGGTAAAGCCCCAAAAGTGGGGGCCCTTCTCACACTCAGAGGGTCAGGGGGAAAAGGTGGCTTTGCTGGGGGGAAATGGGGGGGGGTTCGCCCTTTTGTTGGGGCGGGTTTTCCCCAAATTTATTAGGCGTTTAGGTAGGGAAAATTTTGGGGGGATTGTTAGGTTTTATCAGAAATTTTTTCTTTTAAAAGTTTTTATTTTTTTTACCTATCTTGCCCAAAGGTTTTTGTTATTCTCTGGGGTTTTTGTCTTATGATTTACGATACGGGGGTAATATATATCAAAGGGGCTTTTCCGCCTGGATAAAAAATAGGAGTAGGGTTGTTTTTTTTTTGTTCTAAAATTTTTGGGACACTGTTTAAAGAGATATCTGTAATGATAAAAAATACACCCGTTTTTGACCCCAAAAAATGCCCCCAGTAAAAACCTTGGGAAACCCCTTGGATAAAAATTTCCCGGCCCCACAAAGGGCCAGGAAAAAATTTCCCTTGTATGTGTCGTTTTAAAAAACACTGTGTGTTTTACTAAATGAAAAACCCAAAAAACGGGTTAAATTTAAAACCTTTGGACATGTTTTTGGCTACAGGAAAAATGTATATATTTTGGGTAGAAAAAACGGTTTTTTTTTGTCAGACACCAGCAAAACAACGTTTAAATTTAAACCCCCCGGGGATGTAAATTGCCCAAAAAATTTGAGCCCAAAAAATTTAGTACCCCTTTGTGGGGTTTTTACAATTGCGTGTTTTTACGCCCACAACAAGAGATAAGTTGTAATTAAACCTTTTGGGTTGGGGAATTGGCTACGGGAAAAATTTATATTTTTTGGGTTAAAAAAGAGGGTTTTTATTTTTGTCAGCACCCCCCAGCAAAAAAAACGTTTAAATTCCCCCTGGATGAAAAATTGCGAAAAAGGGAATTTGGAGCCGCACAAAAAAAGTAGTTTTGGGTAGCGTTTTACAATTGCGTGTTTTCTACCCCACAAAAACAAGAGAAAAGTTGTAATAAACCTTTGTTTTTGAATTGGGCAAAGGGAAAAAAAATTATATATTTTGGGGGTTAAAAAAGAGGTTTTTTTGTCAGCCACCAGAAAAACAACGCTTAAAAACCCCCTTTGAATGAAAAATTTGCGCCAAAAAATTTGGGACCGAAAATAAATTTAGTAGCTTTGTAGCGTGTTACAATTGGTGTTTTCTACGCCACACAACAAGAGATACGGGTTGAAATTTAAAACCTTTTGCTTGTGAATTAGGTACAAAAAAAATTTATATATTTTGGCGTTGAAATAGACGGTTTTTTTTTTTGTCAAACCACAAAAAAACCGTTTAAAAAAAAACCCGGGGATGAAAATTTCCCGCCAAAGAATTGAGCGCAAAAAATAGTCGCTTTGTAGCGAGTTAAAATTGCGTGTTTTCTACCCCCACCCCAACAAGAGTTTCAGTTGCAATTAACCTTTGTTTGTGAATTGGGGTACGGGAAAAAAATTTATATTTTTGGGTTAAAAAAGAGGGGTTTAAATTTTTGTAACCCACACCGGGCCAAAAAACGTTTAAATTTAACCCCCTGGATTTTAAATTCCCGCAATAGAATTGACCCGAAACCAAAATAGTAGTTTTGTAGCCTTTTTACTTGCGTGTTTTCTATGCCACACAACAAGAGATACGTTTTTTTTTAAACCCTTTGCTTGTGAATTGGGCCCTACGGGGAAAAAAATGTTATATTTTGGCTTTAAAAAAAAGGGGTTTTTTTTTTGTCAGACACCAGCAAAAAAAGTTTAAATTTAAACCCCTGGAGGGTAAATTCCCGAAATTTGAATTAAAGCGCACCAAAAAGTAGCTTTGTAGCTTTGTTACAATTGTGGGGTTTTCTATGCCACACAAAAAGAGATACATTTTGAAATTTAAACCCTTTTGGGCTTTTGAATTGGGGCAAAAGGGAAAAAATTTTAAATTTATTTTGGTGTTAAAGGGGGACGGTTTTTGGGATCAGCACCCAGAAAAAACAATGCTTAAAATAACCCCGGGATGAAAATTGCGCCAAAAAAAATTGAGCCGCACAAAATAGTAGCTTTGGGGTGTTCCCTTTTGGGTTTTCTACGCCCCACAAAAAGGATAAGTTGTAAAAAACCCTTTTGCCTGCAAAATTAGGGCTACAGGAAAAATGTATTTTTTTTGGGCCCGTTAAAAAAAGGACTTTTTCTTGGGGTCGCACCCAGAAAAAAACCAACGCTTAATTAACCCCTGGAGGGAAAATTGGGCGCAATAGAATTTTGACCCACCCAAAAAATTTGAAGTGGTATTTGTTTTGAAAACGCTGTTTCTTTAAAAAGAATCAACAGGAAATGGCCCTTTGAAACCCCCTTGGATATTGAATGTATATGCAGCTCAGTGGACGGGACACTGGATTTCAGATCCAATACCCAAAAAAAATTAGAAATAAAAACATTTAAAAGAACCGTCTCCCGAGGGCAAGCTGAGACACCCCAAAAGAAAAACGCTATTAAAAAAACAATTTCCCTTTAGTAAAAGCTTTTCGCCGCGGCAGCACCTTCCCCCGATGAAACACAGTGAGAGGGGTGTGAGCTCCCCGGGGTCCCGCCCGGGTTTATAGTGCGGTGATGTCACAGAATCCCGCCCGGTTTTTGATTGGGGTTCAACCCTTTTCAATGTCATGCAGGGGTATGCCCCTTTTTCCTCCCCCGAGTTTCTTTGCCCCAAAGAGGCCTGTGCTCGCAAACCATTTTTCAATCAAAAAACACCCCTTGGTTTACCCCAAGTACCCCAAAATTCGACTTCGTTCCGAACCCAAGTTTTCCCGAAAATTTAAACGAAATTTCCCCTTCGTTAGAAACAATTCGCCCATCTCTAAAGGTAATTAGGATGGGCGAATTTCTCAGAAATTTGATTCGCCCGATTCGCTGAATTTTTTCCCCAAAATTTTTTTTCGAACCCCCAAAATTTTTTTGGGGGCGAATCAAGTTAAAAAAAAAAGGGTAAATTTTCCCGTTTGCAGAGAGCCTGTAGGGGGTTGAGAACATTGTTTCCCTGCTCAAATATTTCATTTGGGGGCGTGGGTTTTGGGCTTCTCAATGCTGTGTTTTAGTATGAACGCAAGGTGACAAACTGCCGAAATTTGAATGCTTCACACTTCAAATTTTGGCCCGTTACGGGGAAAATTACCAAATAACTGAAGTGGGGAATTTCAGGAGACAAAGGGGAATGTCAAACACCCGCTGGGGGAAAAAAAACCCCAGCCCAGGGCCCCAAAATTTTTGTAATAGCGTCCCAAAAAAAGAGCATCCTTTTACATCAGATGATTCCACAGATTATGACAGAACCTGTTCTGTTAAACGCTGATACATGTAGAGCCCCCCTGAAAGAGTGGAGAGAGTGTCAGCAGTAATTTTGCGTTGACGTCATTGATCATGTTGCCCTTCCTTTCATCCGTCAGGTCCGCTTTCAATCGGTCAATAATCCATCAGTATTGCTAAAGCCAAAAAAAAAACAGGAGTTGATTCCAAAACAGAGATGATCAGTAAATGGATATTGCATGTCTTCTGTGTTCTGTTTCCACTCCTGCTTTTGGCTACCTAATCATCATACAATCCTTATCCATATCATTCCTTCTGACAGATTATAAGAAGGGGAAAACCAAGCCTAGTGGCAACGTCATAGAGTGATGGAGGGTGGAAACAGCATTAGGAAACCACAGAGTGGTCAACTGAGAGAGTGGTCAGTTGGCAGCAGCAGGAGTAGACCACAGAGTGGCACAATGACAAATTGAGGAGGTGGCAGCAACATGAGTAGGCCACAAAGTGGAACAATGACAATTGAGGAGGTGGCAAGCATCATGAGTAGCCACGAAGTGACAAGTGACAGATTGTGGGAGGTGGCAGCAACTCAGTAGGCAACAGAGTGGGCACAATTTACAGAGTATGCAGGTGGCAGCAACATCAGTAGGCCACAGAGTGGCAAATGACAGGTTGAGGAGGAGGCAGCAACTTCAGGAAGCCACAAATTGGCACAATGACACAGTGTGGAGGTGGCGGCAGCATCAGAAAATCTAATAATGGCCTAGTGAAAAGTGGGGAGGTGGGGTGGCAATACCAGTCCCTGGTAAAGATGGTGTGTGGTAGATGGAACAGCTGGCAGCAGATGTGTGGCATCAGGCGGGTGGCAGTATCATAATAGTAGCTGAGACAGTTAGCCAGAAGAATCCAGACTCATTTCACAAAGTTTTGGTGAGACGTCATGGCTGATCTAATCTAATGCATAAGGCATTGGTGTGTGGAAATCCTGACCGAACCACCCCTGATTCCTCTTGACAAAAGTGAGTCTCTCCACATTTCGGGTGGACAAGCGAGTTCTCCTTGGGGTAATGATGGCCCCCGCAGCACTAAACACCTGCTCTGATGCCACACTACTGGTCGGGCAGGACATCTTTTTCAGTGCAATCTCAGCAAGTTGCGCACACACATCCAGTTTTTACAGCCCAGTAGTCCAGCGGATCTTCTATGTTGTGTGGCAGAGTGCTGTCCAAGTAGGCCACCACCTGCTAGTTCAGGGTCTGCTCCAGGTCCTGATGCTGTTGCTGGTGAGTACTCTGCTCACTAGGTGGGTGAAGGAAGCTGCTCATCAATGATTCCAGACTTAGGCTGCTGCTGATGGAGCTGGTACTACTTCTACCCCCCAAGCTCCCCACAGCAGCCGTGGCAGCAGTACATGAGCGATGAGGAACCCCCGGTCAGACCTGTCAGAGGATGGACGATGGCGCAGATAGACAGCGGCCAACTGACGACATAGGATTTCTCTATAGTACTTGAGTTTTTCCTACCTTTCGGCAGGTGAAAAAAGGCTCCTATTTTGGGTCCCAGAGGGTAGAGAGCCAAAAGTCATCCTTCTGCCGGATGGTGAATATTCGTCTGTCACTAGCCAGGCAAATCTGCATGCAGCGGGCCATCTGCGCAAGTGACTCTGATGGACTCCCTGCATCCATCTCCACTGTATACTGCGATGGTGTGTCTGGGTCATCTGCTTTGTCTTCCTCATCTCCCTCTACCTCCTCTGGCAGCTCCTGCTCCTCCTCTCCTGTCACCTGAGTAGAAAAACCACTCATTTCGCCAGATACTGGTTGTGATCCAATGTCCTCCTGCTCCTCCAATTCAGCCCCCACCAGACTCATGTGACCGTGAGATGTAGTCGCCACTGGGTGCTGCTGCTGTTGCTGCAGCAGGATGGACCACCACATGTGAGACACGTTTCTCCCAGGCCACTGGATGGTGACGCTGCATGTGTTGATGCAGGGCCGTGATGCCAACGTTAGCTCCCTGGCCACGCTTCACTTTCTGCCCACCTTTTCTACATATACACATGTTCAGCTCCTTTGGTGTCTTGATATAAAACCACCATACCGCCGAGTAGGTGATTTTACCACCAAAGCTCCGCACTGACTGACTACTACCGACGCTGCCTCGATGAGCCCCTATGCCGCTACTTTCTTGGACCTGCAAAGCGGGTGGTCTACCCTATGGCCGTTTGGCTCCCGACCTCGCACTGCTGCCTCCCTTCTGACTCTCAGCCACATTACCGACTTGCTGGCTGCGCCGCTGCCTGACGCCTAAGTTGACGCCCTCTTCTCCCAACGATGATGGTGAAGCCCTTGCTGTCATCGATTAGTGTTTGTCCATCACTGCTGTCCTCCTTAACGGTCTCGGTATGCACAGCCTGACCTCTCCCAACATAACCTCCCATGCCACTCTCCACATCACTACTTGCTCGCCTACTGCAAGAAGAAGCGGATATCTGCCCCACCTCTTCACTGCCAAGTAGCTGCTGATTGTCCTCAAAGAGTTCATCCTCTCTGTATAGTGGCACAGAACCCAGACCACATAGTAGTTCTCTGGATGAGGGAACTGAAAGAGAAGGTGGACCAGTCTTTGAGCCTGTCAGTGTCTTCCAAAGTATATATAGTTTTGATGCAATATTTTATGATTTTGTGTTGTTTGGATTATTTTTGCTTTGTAAGTGACATTGGTGGCTGATTCTTCTTAACGTTATGTACAGAAAAAGTTATCTGTCTCTGTTCTATCTAGTCTCTGCAAGACTTGTGAGTTAGAGTTCCAGAGAATAAATTGTTAATGAACACTGATAAAGGTGTAAATATGGTATTAATGAAGAATATTGGATACCTACTTAGTATTCATGATTTTTCAATTGAACCAACATTGTTTCTTGATTCTAGGTCCTGCCATCCGCTCTGGACATTGCAATGGGAAGCCCTTGTGCCCTCACATATGCCAACCTGTTCCAAACCTTTGATTGAGTTCTTTGATCTTCTGACAACTTTATATTCACTATATTAATTATTTAATAAAATACCCTAAAGAAAGAACCAGATGGAATTCAGGCGTATATGGGGCAGAAATACACACAACCTGTATTTGACTCCAAATTAACCCATAATCAAGAGGATAAATTAACCCTTGGGTATAAAATACCCTACACAGTGAACTGAATGGAACTGAGGCGTATATGGGGCTGAAAAACACACACCCTGGACTTTAGGGAGAATAAACCCCAAACTAAAACAAAATAATAACGCTGGTTCAGGAACAAGTGTGCATATAACACACACTTGTGAAGTTCACCCCAGTTGCTCAAAATACGAGTTTTTTTTTTGTAAAGAGTGCAATATAGTGTTGCAGAAGATAGATGCTTGTGGCAGGAGACACACTGACAAGTGAAAGAATTTAACATGGTGTCTGTATTTATAGGGCTGTGACTAGTGACGAGTGATTCGGGCAATAATCATCATCGACTCGATTCGCGTTCTTTTAAATTATCGGGTCGATGATCGATCTCCAGTTATGATTTACCGCCGATTACCATTAAAGTCTGTAGGAGAGGAACACCAGCTTCATTTTTTCACCCAAATAGGTGAGGAGAAGCTGGAATTAGCATCCACAACAGTAAACTGGATACGTGCTCCATCTTAGACAAGACAATAAGGCTATAAGAGTCACAGAAAAAAATTCATATGCTAAACTAATTCATTCTATTCAATGGCTAACCGAAAAGATGATGACGGCGTAGCCACAGCAGGTACAGTGGTAGCAGCTGCTACGGGGCCCCTTTGACAAAAAACAAGACACCGGTATTGGAAATGGCGCATGGCAACTGGCAGGAGCCCCGTATGCCTTTTTACACCAGGGCCAAAGAACATGTGTATCATATATGTGATGGCAGCCAGCAAGAACATCCCAACCGGGAAAACAGAGGTTCAGCTTAGAGGGCTGTAGTTAGAGTGGGTGCGGTGAGAGCCAGGGCTGCCGTCAGTCATCTATTAACAATTTTATGGCTGAAGTCAGCTAAATCAAATAGAGTGCCCACCCATTACTACTTCCTATTTTTAACATATCACCGGGCCCCTTTTTGATTAAGGCCCGTGACAGGAATACTACCCTATTGGCACCCCTGGCATCCATTTTAAAGTAGCCTGACCCCAAAACCAGCAAAAATGCCCTTACGGACCCTTAGAATAAAAATTTGCAATAAGAAATTGACTGTTTCAAAACAACATTTTTCCAATGCTGCTGCTGTTGCTATGGCTACATGCCATTCTACTGCTGACACGTTGCTGACGTTGTTCCACCGTAACATTAGAACGTGAAGCGACACAACGGTTCTAAGTTTAAACAACAAGCGAGGTACAAATTCCTGCTTTTACGTCAAATGGGAAATGGGTTGAAGGAAATTGCGACTTTTTATTTGGAAAATGGATCAAGAGGGTGGACACCCAATAACCCTGTTCATTTTGATGGCCTTCAAACAAAGGGAAAAGATTTTTTCAATAAACCTTTACTATTGGTTTGTTTTAAAAAGCGGCATACCCCAAAACTAGCAAAGAGGCCCTTTATGGGGGCCTAAAATAAAAATTAAAGAAACAAAATTTTTCCCCCTATTTAATAAACAACTTTAATTTCCCTTTCCGTACGCATAAGGGCCCCAAAAACCATCCCACAGATTAAAAAATGCCGAAAAAAGTAGTCTTTGAACCACATTTTAGTTAACGGAAATTGACATCCCTTTTCCCGACCACAGCTACCAAAAAACCGAAAGCCAAAAATTAAAAATTTGAAGAAAAAAGCTTTTAACCAATAAATTTTGGGGTTTAACTGGAATTGCTATCCCCTCCCCCTACCGCGATGACCCAAAAAACCGAAAGACCCACAATTAAAATGGCAAAAGAAAATATATTTGAACCCTATTTTATTGAACGGACATTATTATCCCTTCCTGACGCACAGACCCACAGATCAAAAAGTGCCGGAAGATAGAGTCTTTGAAAAACATTTTACTTTTTAAAAAAAAGGACATTGACTATCCTTGTCCCTTTCTGAAACATGACCCAAAACCAGCTGCCCACAGATTAAAAAGTTGCGGATGAAATATCTTAACCACTAATTTCGTGACTGGGCATTGACTATCCCAGTCCTATAACGCAGCATGACCCCAAAACCTGAATGACCCACAGATTAAAATGTGGCGAAAGAAAGTAGTCTTTGGACCACTATTTTATTGAACTGGACATTGACTATCCCTGTCCTGAACAGAAGCATGACCCACGGATCAAAAACTGCAGGAAGAAAGTAGTCTTTGAACAACTATTTTATTTGAACTGGACATTTACTATCCCTGTCCTGTACCGCAGCATGACCCAAAAACCTGCATGACCCACAGATCAAAAAGTGTCGGAAGAAAGTAGTCTTTGAACCAGTATTTTTAGTTTGAGCTGGAATTGAACTATCCCTGTCCTGTACCGCAGCTTTACCCAAAAAACCTGCATGACCCACAGATTAAAAAGTGTCGGAAGAAAGTAGTCTTTGAACCACTGTTTTAGTGTACTGGACATTAACTATCTTTGTCATGTACAGCAGCATGACCCAAAACCCTGCATGACCCACAGATCAAAAAGTACTGGAAGAAAGTAGTCTTTGAAACACTATTTTAGTTGAACTTGACATTGACTATCCCTGTCCTATACTGCAGCATGACCCACAGAACAAAAAGTGCCGGAAGATAGTAGTCTTGAACCACTAATTAGTTGAACGGACATTGACTATCCTTGTCCTGTACCCAGCATGACCCCAAAAACTGCAATTACCCACAGATTAAAAATTGCCAGAAGAAAATAGTCTTTGAACCACTATTTTACTTGAACTGGACATTGACTATCCCAGTCCTGTAACGCAGCATGACCCCAAAACCTGAATGACCCACAGAACAAAAAGTGTCAAAAGATAGTAGTCTTTGAACCACTATTTTAGTTGAACTGTACATTCACTATCCATGTCCTTGTAATGCAGAGGTGGATTCGCTGGACCACCGCAAGCGATGATAGTTAAGCCACGCCAGGGAGCGGAGTCTAAGAAGCCCCCGGTGTTCACCAGAGCCCGCCGCAAAGCAGAGGCTTCCAGGTCGCTACCCCTGACGTGACTTGCCTGCGGCAGCGGCCGGGATAATGCGTGGTACAGAATCGAGATCCAGAGACATAGTCGGGGACATGCAGGCAGTCAGGGCAGGCGGCAGCGGTTCGTGGTCAGAGACGGGCATAAAGGTCAGGGCTCGCGGCCACAGGCGAGGTCAGGAAACATAAGCTAAGCGGACTTGTTAACACTTAGAGACAAATGGACTCTTGAATACACACTAGGCCTCCAAACAACACCAACTAACTGCAGCGAGTGTTGGAGGCGTGCACAAATAAAATTTTTTAGGGTCAGCGGCCGGCGATGGCCAATCACCGGCACGCTAGCCCTTTAAATCCAAACCAGCCATCGCGCGCGCCCTAAGCAGCGGGTACACGCGCGGCGGCTGTCAGGGCCAGACGGAGGAAGCACAGGAGCGGGGACTGGTGAGTACGGGGTTTCCTTGGCTAGGGCAGAAGGACAATGGCTGCAGGACCCCGTAATAGCAGGGGGATGGCCACGGTGCCGAGCATCATGACAGTACCCCCCCCCCCTTATATCTCCCCCTCTTCCTTTGGAATTTATAGAGGAGATCATGGGACAGG
Organism: Phyllomedusa bahiana; assembly: GCA_025379985.1. NCBI lineage: Eukaryota > Metazoa > Chordata > Amphibia > Anura > Hylidae > Phyllomedusa > Phyllomedusa bahiana. The sequence continues at coordinate 4,686 of JAODAL010008798.1, read as the reverse complement.
TTATCCTCCGGTTCCCACGAACGCTCCTCTGGACCGAAGCCCTTCCAGTCAATAAGGAAGAACCCTCCCTCCACCGTCTTCTCCTTAACACCTCCATGGACCTCAAAGATGTTATCCGTTATCAACAGGAGAAGGCCGAGACAGATCTACAGGAGAAGGGTTCCAGCAACCACCGGCTTGAGAGGAAACAACCCGTGAAAGGCGTTCGGATACCGTAGAGTCGGGGGCAAGCGGAGCTTGTAGGATACTGGGTTCAGACGCCGAAGTACCAAAAAAGGAACCAAGTATTTAGGGCCCAACTTGTTACTGATTCATATATTTTGATCAAAAAACGACTTTCAACGTGATCTCAGGTCGGGCAGTCCTATGCTATCTTTACCTCTCAATTGAGCCAAAATCCAGCCTCTCACGGGTCACCGACATCCATTATCCAGAGAGGAAAAAAATAAAAAAACACCAAACCTGCAAGCTGCACTTTTATGACAGCCTGTGAAAGTAGGCGTAGTGCAGAAACCAAAATGGAGGCACCGTTTCCTCCCCATATAGATTAAAAGCAATATACTCCAAATACAACGTATGGTTCTGCACAAAAAAACATTTCTGAAAAAACAATATGCAAACCTGGGTGACAGTTTACCCGAGGAGGATCTCTGCAGGAGGACAGTGCCGACACCCACAGAGGAAGCGTCCACTTCCAGAAATGACGGGCGGTTAAGGTCTGGGCGAGACAGGATAGAGCAGACGTGAATGCAGATTTTGAGACTGTTTAAGGCTTCTTGAGCTTCTTGGGACCAGGATTGGGATGGCGTTTCTTAGTTAGAGCCACCAAGGGAGCCACAAGCGTAGAGAATGGGGGATAGAATTGTCTATAATAATTGGCGAATCCCAAAAACGTTGAATGGCCCGAAAGGCCCACCATTGTGTGCCACTGTATAAACTGCGGTGAGTTTTGAAGATCCATCCGAGACCCTTATCAGAGACGATTTTTTACCCTAAGAAGGGTAAGCTGGTAGTTCAAAAGACACCTTTCTCCGTTTGGCAAAAGCTGATGGGTGGCGAGTTCGCCTGAGATATCTGGCAGACGTGGTGGCGATGAGTTTCCAAGATCAAAAAAAAAAAATCAGTCCAAGTAAACAATACACAGAACATAGAGTAGGTCCCGGAAGATCTCCATGACAAAGTTCTGAAACACAGCAGGAGCGTTGTAAAGAGACCGAAAGCATAACAAGAATACTCGACGTGGCCAGCCCTCGTATTTAAACGCCATTATTCCACTCATCCGCCTTCTCGAATGCGAATTAGGTGATAAGCACCGGGTAGAGCCAGCTTGAAAAGATTCTTGTCGCCACCAGGCAGTCGAAAAGTTCTGAGATCAGGGGGTAGAGGGTTATCGTTCTTTACCGTAATTTTATTTAAGCCCAATAGACGATGCAGGCTAGAGAGACCGTCCCTTTTTTCTCCTCGAAAAAGAAGCCGGCTCCTGCTGAGAGAGAGGACTTACGAATGAAGCGTTTACGGAGGTTTTCAATATATACTATGACATAGCCTTAGTTCCTGGACAAGAGGATAGACCCGGCTCCGGGAGAGTACAGCCAGGTTGCAGATCTATGGGACAATCATAAGGCCGATTGCGGAGGAAGATTTTCGGTCTGTCCTTTCCCGAAAGACTCGGCAAAGTCCCAGAGTATGGCGTATGCGGCCTGGGTTGAGGCTTTGTAGATTTCAGAAAGGCGGCCCGAGGAGCAGGTTGCGGCTTCGACAGGCAACGCGAGAGACACGCGAACCCAACGATTGACTTTCACCTGTGGCTCCAGTCCAAGGTCGGGTATGGTCTTGCAACCACTGGATGACCCATAAGATTTCAGACTAGGATCTAGGCAGGACGAGAAATTGCAAAAGTTCCTTGTGAAGAGCCCCAATTCTGGCAAAGTGAGGGGAGCAAGTGCGGAAGCAGATAGCATCCTTAAGGATTCGCCATTGTCCGACTGACGAACATATGCTTCTGCAACGGAGTCGATGGGAGACGAAACCTGTCACAAGTTCGTGTTTATGAAATTTCCTGCAGATCCAGAATCAATAAAGGCGGTGACGAAAGTTGCTGTCCTGGTGAAAACCAACCAATACAGCTGGTCAGTGGGGGGGTGGGGGGGGGGGGGGGGAGGCAAGGGGGGGGGGGGGGGGATGGGGCCGGTGGGGTCTGTCACCTAGGGGGTCGCCTCTTTCTAAGAGCCTTAGGTGCGGAAGTTTCCCGAGTGGCACCGGACAGTCCCACTAATAAAATGGTCCGAACCGCCACAATAGAAAACAGCTGATTCTGACGATTGCTGTGAACGTTCCTCCTGGGACCAGGTGGGCTCTCTTCAATCTTCATAGGTTCTAGCTTTCCGGGAACCATCGGTGGAGGAAGAGAGGTCGCTGGGAATAATGTGAGCCAAGCGGGGTTACGGCGAGGACAGACGACCTCCCGTTGAAGGCGGAGCTCTTGTTGCCTTTCGGCGAACCAAATATCGATTCTTGGGTGGCCTTAATTGGATTAAGTCATCCAATGTACACTGGTAGATCCCGACCGGCGATTTCATTCCTTGATTCTTCCAGAGAGACCATGCCTAGAAATTCAACCGGACCAAAGCTTCGTTATTCCATTTCAGCTCTGAACGAGAGTGCAAAAAATGCACAGAATACGGGAACCCCGAGTTTTTGCCCTGACGAAGCCGGAGCAGGCTGCGGGCAGCCGAAAAAAGTACGGCCAAATTTCCCAAGGACCGTGGGCCCCCTTTGGGGGAAAGGGTTTTGGGGGTCGGCTGCAAGGATCCCCCGATCCCACATGGCGTGGCCCAACCCCAGGCTTTCCAGACAAGGCTGATTATAAAGGGCCCCACCTTGGCACGCTCTGTGGGGGAATTGATGCCCCTCATTCGAGTGGAGGGGGCACTGGCTGAGAACCCCCGGCATTTTTGGGGTTCCATTGTAACTGAGGGGTGCGGCAGATGCGAGGGGGTCCAGAAGCCAGCAGGTAGAACAATAGGCCGGAGCAATGGGATGCAGGTGCAGCGCAGCAAGGTGGGGGTGCGGGCCGCAAGGTTTTGCATCATGGCCGCTAGGGTTAATACGTTGGTCTGGTGGGGGCGAACCGTGTGAAACCCGGAGGTCGGGCAGAGGTACCATGGCGGAATCCTGGCCAGTTGTTTTGTTAAAATGAAAAGGTGGATTCGTGGACCACCACCAAGTGATTTAAATTAAGCCCCCCAGGGACGGAGTTAAGTCCCCGGTTTTTTCACCAGAGCCCGCCGAAAGCAGGTTGGGCTTGCAGCGGGGTGAGGCTACCCGTCGCTCCCCTGACTGACTGCCCGCGGTGGCAGCCAGGGGGGAAAGCGTGGTACAGAATTGAGATCCAGAGACGGTCGGGGACAGGGGGGCGGTCAGGGCAGGCGGGAGGGGTTTTGTATCAGAGCGGGGGGGAAGGCAGGGCAAGGGGGGCAACAGGCGGGGGTCAGAAACATAAGCAAAGGGACTGGTACCGTTAAGACAAGACGGACTCTGAATACACATAGGCACTCCAAACACAACCAACAAACCCGGTAGGCAGTGTTTGGAAAGGCCGTGCATATAAATAGGGTCAGCGGTGGCGATGGCCTCACCGACGCGCTAGCCAAGCAGGGGTACACGCGCGGCGGGTGTCAGAGCCAAAGGGAAGACAGGACGGGGGTGGTGAGTAGGGGTTTCCTGGGCTGGGCAAAGGGGGACAACGGGCGGGGAGCAGCGGACCCGTACCCGGACCCCCCAAGAGGGGGGAGGCCGCGGAGGACCGCGGTGCCGAGCTTCATGACAGTCCTCATGACCCCAAAACCCACATGACCCACAGATTAAAAAATGCCGGGAAAAAAGTATCTTTGAAACCCTATTTTACTTTAAGGACATTGATATCCTTGTCCGTTTCCGAGCATGACCCCAAAGCCCCCATGACCCCCAAATTAAAAAGGCGGAAGAAAATTTTGTCTTTGAAACCCTATTTTACTTGAAACTGGACATTAAAATTTCCCCGTCCCGAACCAGCAGCCCCAAAAAACCCGAATGACCCACAGATTAAAAAAATGTTGAAAGAAAGTGCTTTGAACCTTTTTATTGAAACTTTGGGCATTGAAAAATCCCCTGTCCTGACTGGCCCCCTGACCCCAATCAAAAATGCCGGGGAAAATAAAGAAAATCTTTGATCCACTTTTTTAGTTGAATGGACATTGACTATCCCTTTCCGTAGAAACATGACCCCCAGTCAAAAAGGGCCGGAAGATAGCCTTTTTAACAAATATTTTTGTTGAAAAGGCATTTACTATCCCGTCTTTTAAACGGCGGACACCCAAAGTTGTAAGATGGCCTTATGGACCCAGATTTAAAAATGCCCAAAAAGAGTCTTTGAACCCATTTTTTTTTTAAAAGGACATTGACATCCCATCCTTTTAAGAGCATGACCCCCAAAAACCCGAAAGCCCCAAAAATTAAAAAAGTGGGGGAAAATGTAGGGCTTTGACCAAATAATTTATTTTAACTGGACATTTACTATCCCCGTCAAAACCCCAGCATGGGCCACAGAATAAAAAGTGCCGGAAGAAGTAGTCTTTGAAAAATATTTTTGAAAAAAGGGCATTGACTTTCCCTTTTCCGTAAGCAGCATGACCCCAAAACCGCGAC